>PISW01008827.1:0-68734 GCA_004023785.1 Mungos mungo | reverse complement strand
TTCCTTCCTTCCTTCCTTCCTTCCTTCCTTCCTTCCTGACAAGCTACTCCTAAAATTCATGTGGGAATACAAGGGACCCAGAATAGCCAACAATTATGATTAAAAGAAAGACCAAAGCTGGAGGGTTCGAACTTTGCAATCTCAAGACCAAGCCTTTTTACATACAGCTGCAGTGAACAAGACAACGTGGTGCTGACATGAGGCTGGGCAGACAGATTGATGTAGGAGAATCGAGAAGTAAACCTCACATTTGCTGTCAATTGACTTTAGGCAAAGCCTTCTTAGATAGGACGCCAAAAACACAAGTGATGACAAAAAAAAAAAGATAAATCAGACATCATCGGAACTAAAAACTTGTATGCTGAAAATCAAACCATCAAGAACGTGCAAAGACAATCCCCAGTATGAGAGAAAATATTTGCGTATTAAATCCTTGATAAGGGATCTGTATCTAGAATATATAAACAACTCTTATAACTCAATAACAAAAGGACAGGCCAGTTTAGAAATGGGCAAATGATATGAATAGACATTTAATCAAAGAAAGTACATACTAGTGAATAAGTATGTGAAAAAATGCTCAAGATTATTCTCATTAGGGATACACAAATCAAAACCACAAGGACATACTACTTCACACCCACTAGGATGACGGTAATGAAAAAGACAGATAAAAACAAGTGTTGGTAAGAATGGGGAGAGATTTGAACACTCAGATATTGCTGGTGTGAATGGAATGACAGACTGAAAACCAGTCTATCATTTCCTTGAAATGTTAAATACAGGGTCACCGTATGACCTAGGAATTCTACTCCTAGTTGAATATGCCCAGGAGAAGTGGAAATGTGCATCCACACAAAAACTCATACATAAATATTCATAGTAGTGTTATTCATATAAACAACCATAGAAGCACCCCAATGTCCACCAGTGGATGAAAGAATAAACAAAACGTGGTCTATCCATAGAATGAAATATTGTTCAGCCATTCAAAGGAATGAAGTACTGATTTATGGTACAGAAAGGATGACCTTGAAGACATTATGCAAAGGACAGAAGCCAGATGCAAAGCAATGCACATGACCACATATTATATGATCCTGTTTACTTGAAATGTCCAGAATCGGCATCTTCTTAGAGATGGAAAGTCCCTCTGTGGTTTCCAGAAGCTGTAGGGAACATCCAGTGATGCCAACAGGTATGGGAATCCTTTTGGAGGTCATAAAAATGTTCTAAATTTAGATTGTGATGATGGCTACCCAACTATGTGAATATACTATTGGTTTTGTAAACCCTAAATGGGTTAATTTTATGGTGTGTGGATTATATCTCAATGAAGATGTCTAAGAAAAGGTTTTTGCACATGTCAACCAAAAATTATGTTTGTTCAAATAGATAGCCTTTGTAGGAGAGGATGTAAAATAACAAAAAGCAGGTATATTTTACAGAAAATCTCCTATAGCTAAACGTAAATTTGCAGGTGTAAGATCCTACCCAATGTCAATTTCAAGACAGATGTCCTTTTTTAAATGTTTTAATGTTTATTTATTTTTGAGAGAGAGAACGAGCATGAGTGGAGGATGGGGCAGAGCGAGAGGGAGACACAGAATCCGAAGCAGGCTCCTGGCTCTGAGCTGTTAGCACAGAGCCCGGTGAGGGGCTCGAACCTAAGAACCACAAGATCATGACCTGAGCTGAAGTCGGATGCTTAACCGACTGAGCCACCCAGGGGACCCAAGGACAGATGTCCTTTTGAAAGAAAGTTGCATATAGTATTTAATAAGGAAGTGTGCAGAATTCAACCATATTTCAATAAACCACCTACCTTAGGGAACGTAGCTAAGTAAGTAGGATTTTACTGGCTCAGAAAACCTCAGAAGGCACAATTGGATAGGATGGCTTAGGGAACCTCACCAGGATGCTCCCATCTCCTCACAGCTCAGCTGGCACCCTTTAGTAGGAGCAAGGTGGCCCCCAGGAGCCTCCAGACTGACAGCCCCCATCGTCAGAGCCGGTCTTCTCTCAAAATCGATATGCAGAAACCATGACAAAAACAGATCCCATTCAAAGTAACAAACAATGTACATATATAATCAATAAATTATTATTAACTTTTAAAAATGTTTTTTTATTTTACTTTTGAGAGAGAGAGAGACAGAGCATGAATAGGAGAGGAGCAGCAAGAGAGGGAGACACAGAATCGGAAGCAGGCTCCAGGCTCTGAGCTGTCAGCACAGAGCCTGACGTGGGGCTCAAAGCCATGAACTGTGAGATCATGACCTGAGCTGAAGTCGGAGCCTTAACCGACGAGGCCACCAAGGCACCCCTGGAGTCAAATAAACGATTGACTCTTTGACATACATGGGGCCAGCGTGAGGAACACAAAGGGACAGGCAGTGCAGGGACACTAAGAGAAACGGGGTGGCGTTGACGCTATCTGTGGTTCAAGGACAGGGAGTCTCCGTGTCCGTGTTTCTCAAATTAACCTACAGTACGATGTGCTCCCGGTCAGATTCCCAAAAGGAGTTTTTGTGAAAATTGGACAATTTTATGGAATTTCACAAGATTATTTCCAAGTTCACCTGAATGAGCAAGTGGAAGAGAATAGCTAAGAACATACTGAAAATACAGTACACAGAGGAAGGATTTCCTCTCTTGGAACCAATTGAAGATTTAAGCATACAAAATAGAAGAAAACTGTAGACCAGCTTGAGGAGTATGTCAACAGGTATTTCTGTAATCTTGTTTTCAAGTTTTTTGATTTTTTTAAATTTATTTTTAAAAGAGAGAGCAGTGCGAGCAGAGGAGGGTCGGAGAGAGAGGGAGACACAGAATCTGAAGACAGGCTCCAGGCTCTGAGCTGTCAGCACAGAGCCCGTTGCGGGGCTGGAACCCAAGAACTGTGAGATCATGACCTGAGCTGAAGCTGGACGCTTAACCGACTGAGCCACCCAGGCGCCCCAGTTTATTGATTTTTGAAAGAGAGAGAGACAGAGTGCATGCAAGCAGGGGAGGGACAGAGAGAGATGGAGAACACAGAATCTGAAGCAGGCTCCAGGCTCCGAGCTATCAGCACAGAGCCCAATGTGGGGCTTGAACCCATGGACCATGAGATCATAACCTGGGCTGATGTCAGAAGCTTAACTGACTGAGTCGCCCAGACACCCCTTTTAATCTTAACATGGAATAGGCCTTCACATACATGAAAGGAAACCAAGAAAGACAAAGAAAGGCAAAGAAAGACATTTTTCTTCCTTGGAAATGAAATTTTCCAAATTCCAAAACAAAGTCACAATAAATAAAATAAAAAAGGAACAGAGACACAGAGAGGCGATAATAACAGTAGAGTGATCTACTGGTTGAGGTCTCTGGTATACGACCCTTAAAAAATGAGCCTCAGACAAGGCTTGACTTAAATTTTTTTTAATGTTTATTTATTTTGAGAGAGAGAGAGAGAAGCGGGGGAGGGGCAGAGAGAGAAGGAGGCACAGAATCTGAAGCAGGCTCCAGGCTCTGAGCTGTCATCACGGGGCCCTACGTGGGGCTTGAACCCATGAACCGCAAGATCCTGACCTGAGCCAAAGTCAGATGCTTACCCATCTGAGCCTCCCAGGCGCCCCAGACCAGGCTTGATATTAGATCCGGGTTCTACTTCTCCCCACCTGGTTTTTCATCTCCCAAAACGGCAACTGCATTTACAGTCTAGAGTGGCTGAGTGGGTGAAATGAAATAATACATGTTTATTTTTATTATCTTTTTCCAAATATACACAGAAAGCTCTTATGAATAAAAGAGAAAACAGGAGAAGTAAGCCAACGGGAAACGGGGAAAGAATACAGATAGGGATTCGGGGACTGGATGGTGAGAATGTGCTAAGTGATCAGCGCGGCTACTGAGCAAAGAAACACAAGAAAATGTGGATGTTCTGCCGCTCGCTGGTAACGTCCTAGGTGACAGAGGAAAGTGGGGAAGTCGGCGTTCGTAGATTTGTTAGTGTGAATTGAAATTGGTTCAACTTCCACAGGAGGGAAAGTTGGTCCCTCACTATAATACACTTCCCTGCAAGCAGCCCAACGCTCCAGAATAACCTGGATGTGTATTTTAGAGATTGTATGAAATGCATAAATATCTGTGCATTAAAGAAAAAAGTCTAGAGTGTTATGTAGGGAACTCCCCACGGCAGCAACCCCGGGGTGGGGGGGGGCGGAGTAGACAGGCTTGAAGCTCCCTCCGTTCCTCTGCCTTTCCAGGGCTTTCTGTATCGGGCCCTGGGTTTCACACTGGCCATGGGCCTGGAGGCTGACAAGGTGGAGGCGCTGCTGCTGGACCTGCTCTACAAGACAGACTATGGCAATGACTTTGACCGGGAGGTGAGGGTGCCCTGCAGCCCGGCCCCGCCCCTACCCCCCAGACCCCTCGGGTGCCTCGGAGGCATGGGCAAGTGCACACGTGCATGCTTGTGTTTGCATGTGTGTGTGCATGTGTGTAACTGTGTGTGTGTGTGCATGCTTGTGTGTGCTGGTGTGGGGAGGGGCAAGTGTGTGCATGCATATGTGTCCTGGTGTGTGTGCGTGCATGTGCGTACTGGTGTGCGCGTGTGTGCGTGCGTGTGTGTAATGGTGGGTGTGTTCATGCGTGTGTGTACTGATGTGTGCGTGCATGCATATGTGTACTGCTGTATGTGCATGTGTGTGTGCATGCATGTGTGTACTGGTGTGTGTGTGTATGTGTATGCCTGTGTATATGCATGCCTGTGTGTGGACCTGTGTGTGCATAGGGGCGCTCATGCATGTACCTGTGTGTACGTGTCCATGGGGGGCATCCTCCTCTGGCCACTGCCCGCTGCCCTCACCCCTGCTGGCTGGGTCTGCCCGCAGGGCGTGATTCTGTGCTTCGGCCTGTGTGCCCGTGGCCAGGTGAGGACAGTGCTGAACGTGCTCCATGACTTCGAGGAGAGGATCCAGGAGTCGGAACAGTCCTGGCAGATCGGCGCTTGGCAGGTAAGGCACCCGCGCTCCACAGTCAGGTGCCTGGGGGCCGCGTAGACCCGTGCTCTCAGCACCCAAGATCTCAGTGGCAAACTCCCCTCGGTCTACCTGTCCCCAAAATGGCTGCCATCCGGAGGCTTCCCCCCAACAAAGCTTTTGCTGTTGGATAATCTGAAGAGCGCAGGGTGGGTCCTTTTGGGGCCCAGATGTTGCAAAGGGGCACCAGCCCACCATGGGCTCCACAGAGCAGCAGGGGCACCCTGGGTGCTGGGGGGAATGCAGTCCGGGCCTCACCCACACCCGCTGGATCTGAAGAAGCTGCTCAGGCAGCTCAGTGGGTACTTTCCATGGGTTGGGAGCCCTGCCCTGGTGAGTCAGTGGCACGGGGTGGAGGGCGGTGGTGCCCATGGGCATATGGGAGTGCTGAAGCTTGTCTGAAGGCACGCCGCGGCCAGCGAGCAGCCAGGAGCCGGGCCTGGGCATCCGTCCAGTGCGCGGGCCGCCACTCGAGGGGGTCCCTCTGCCATAGGACACAGTCACAGGCTGAGGCCCCTGTGGGCAGTCGTCCAGAGTCACCGATGCCTCAGGCTTTGGCGTTGACCCAGGACCCTTGCCCCGGGGGTCTGGTAGTTTGGTTGGAGAGAATCAGGGGCGCCCCAGGCTCCTGCCCTGGCTTCTCCACAAAGCGGGACCTGAGACGTGGATTTCTATTTGAGGCCTGGTAGGGTGTGGGCAGCCATGCCCACCCTCGTCGTGGGTTTGGTGGCCCCGTAGTGCCTCATCCCGGGCTGTTTGTTCCCACTGGCTTCCCGGCATCATGACAGCCCCTGGCCCAGAGCAGGTGCCTGGCAGGTGAAGGGACGGAGGAGGGTATGGGCAGCCTCTGTTTCGGGGCGTCCACACAAACCACTCACTCAGAGCGGACAGGTGCTGCTGGCATCCCCTGCCAGACTGAAGCCCCTGTGGGGGTGGGACCCAGGGGTGAGTTGCCAGCCACTGTGTGCGCAGGGCCTGGCGAGGAGCAGGTGCTCAGTAAAGGTGCGTTGAATTAATGAGTAAATGAATGAGCACTTCAGGCACCCCTAAAACCCTCAGTTAAAGCACCTTCTGCTGATTCAGTGGCTCCTTTGGTCGTGTGACCAGAGACTGTCCACATGAGGCTGGGGTGGCCAGCAGCGCAGACGTCCCTCCCGCCCCCACACCTAGCCCCTCCCTCCTCCTGTCGGCTCGCAGAGGGACCACCCCTGGAGGCGGGAGACGGTGAAGGGCGCGCTCATGGTGATGTACAGCTGCGTGGCCTCCTACTGCCACCCCCAGATGCTCCTCGCCCACGCGGACAACCCCATCACCGCTAAGATCATTCACCACTACTCCAGCAGCTGCCAGGTAACCCCGGGAGGCCGCACCCCTGCATCCGGAGCCAGGCCGGCAGACAGCCACCTGCCTCGTTATCTGAGCCCCCCGTCCCCACCCAGTAGGCGGCCAGGAGTCCCATCCAACACCCAGCTTTGGGGAAACTCGTCTCAAACTGGGCATTCTCCACTGCAGGGGGGAGGTGGGTGAGGGGCGCCCCCCCCACAGTGCTGGACGGGGTGGGTGTGGATCCCAGAGGTCACAGGACCGGTGCCCCCTCTTCCCAGCCTTGCTCACTCCCTCAGCCCTCCCTCGCCTCTGCCCACCCCCTCCCAACGTCTGACCCAAGCCCGTTCATAATGGACCAGGAGTGGGGTCTTCAGGGATGCAGAGGGGCTCGCTACTTTCTTGGAATGGCAAGGAGGGGGGAACACAGAAGAAAGCAAAAGCTATCTTATTACCATTTTAAAAATTGTGGTAAGATACGCATGAAAGAAAACTTGCCATTGTAATCATTTCCAAGGTGCCCCATTCAGGGGACATTCACATCGTTGTGCAGCCGAAGCCACCAGCCCTCTGTAGAACATTCCGTCCTGTGAAACGGCCACCCTGTACCTGCTGAACATATGCCCGTGCCCCTCTCCCCTGCCCCTGGCAACGCCCGTCCTCCTCCCTGTCTCTCCGAGTGACGCCTACGGGCGTCGCCTATAACTGGGCTCACACAGGATTTGGCATTTTGTGACCGGCTTGCTTCATTTAGCCGAATGTCCTCAAGGTTCACCCGTGCCGTGAAGGCAAAACCGATTTTATCTCAACTGATTCTGTCTCTTGGGGACACACAGGGCGTGGTGTCCCTGGCCAGGGAAGGCATGCACTGACTAGCATCGCTGTTTTTAGGGGGTTCGAGGGAGGTGGCGCTCTCAGAGCCTGTGCGGATGCCAGCGCCTGGCTGGCATCCTGGCCGCCCGGCAGAAGCTCGATCAAGGCGGCTGAAGGGCAGAGTGAGGCCTGCCGTCTGTCAGGGTGCCCTTGACACTGCTGCTTCCTGGGCGCAGAGGAAGGAGTGTCCTCACGCAGCGTCCTTGAGAGGGCTGTGGCTTGGGGCCTTCGGGCTCCCTCCCGACTTGCTACCTCCTTTCCTTCTTCTTGGTCTGGGAACAGGACATCTGCCTCAAAATGGCCTTCATGAAGAGTGTGGCACAGGTCACCAACGCCATCAAGAACATCAAAAATCTGGAGGACTTTGAATTTGCCCAAAAGATGACCCTTACGGGCATTATAATAGTAAGCTGGGGGGAGGAGGCTTCCCTGCTCCTGGGCAGTTTTGGGGTCTAACTGCTGACCGGTGCCTCCTCGGTCAGAGGTTTTCGGAGCCCTCTGGGCGGGGGGTCACTGAAGCCCCTCCATGGCTCGGTTCTGCATCCAGCCAACTGTAGGAGTGCCGAGGACAGTAGTTGTCTATCTGACAGAGGGTTTGATGGCCGGGGAGCCTGTGGTGCCCGGAAGCGACTGGTTCAAGGCCAGGAGACAGAGGGCCCCTGGGTCGCCCTGTTGTGGCCCCGTGTGTTTCTTTACAGGAGGGACATAGGGGGCAGGTTCAGCTGCAGGCAGGTCTTCAAGCTCTCTTGTGGCGCAGACCTTCAGTAAGATCTAGACAATGTGAGCTGCCTCAAGGCAAGAAGAGGTGACAGAGGCTGATGGAGTTGTGGGCAGCTGCTGCCCTCACCCCCAGGCCTCCCCACGCCCTCGTAATGCCCTGGGCCCCTGGAAAGCACTGCAGCTGCCTTGGAAACTGTCACCGAGGGAAGGGACGTGTGGGTGGAACAAGAGTCCCCAAGGAACAGAAAGTGAACACGGCTGCTCCCACTCTGGGCCAGAAGCCAGCCATGTGTCATTTCACGCTAGCCTGGAGCTGCCCTGTGAAACAGGCCTTGTTTCTCACGTGACGGCTCAGGCAGGGGGAGCGGTTTGCCCAGGGACACACAGCGAGCGGGTGGTGGGCCTGAGTGAGAAGCCCCAGCCTGTCTGGAGCCTTGCTCCTTCCCACACCTGATTTTGCTGTGTCCCCTAAAATGCTAAAAGGCCACATGATCCTGAAAAGGGAGATGGTGGTATCGGGCGTCAGCACCACACAAGGTGCCAGGCCTTGGGCACTAGTCTCCACACTCACTGTCCTCTCTGGTGGGCTCTGGGGTGCTCATTCACCACCCTGCTGTGTCGGGCAGGCCACCATCAAGGCGGAACCCACCGACAGCCTCGTTTCTCCTGTGCGGACCATGGCGATAGAGGCCCTCTCGCACCTGAGGTGAGCTGGGTCCCTGTTCTGGCCCCAGGTCTCTTCCATGGGTAGAAGCAAAGCCCGAGACCATCCCTCAGTATTCCTTGGTGGGGGGAGGTCACGCCTACTTTGGGTCTTGGACAGTAGCTCTGGGGCACTGGGCCCCCCACTTCCCAGGAGATGGGGGTCTGCTTCCTTCTGGTCGTTTCCGTGACTCTCAGCAGTATTTCAAGTTGGGCTCTTCTCCTGGGTTGGGAGGTGACTGGCAGTGGGTAGGCTGTTCTTCAGTCCCGTAGGGGATCTTTGATGCAAGAAATCACATGATGACACTGAATAGGGTCACAGGAAGATGGCATCCATCTAGCTGGGTTGGGTGTGATAGGAATTTATTTATCGATACGGTACTGATAATAGTTAATACAAAGTAATATATATAATACTTGAGATTTGCCGCCTTGGTGCTGGTGGGGAAGGAGGCAGGAGGAAGAAGTTATGGAACGTCAAACATCACATAAAGTGGTTGGGTGACCTCTGGGAATTCTGACCATTGGGGCAGATGCATTATTTTGGCTCATAGCAGAATTGCCTGTTGCCTGAAGAGGCAGCACACAGGCAGATGTGACATAAACTTCACAAACACCTCTTCGGGGACTCGGAGGTAAGAGGAACATGCAGAAGGAATCGTAGATCAGAGATGAGTATTTGTGAGTGAACAATAACAAAACAATCTAAGGCCAGAGGAAAGGGCTGCCAGCTGGATGCAATTCTGTTGATACCACAGGGGAGATCAGAAGGCATTGGCATCTGACTTTTGACCTAGGCTTACACAAAAAAAGAGGATTTGGGTAGGACTTGGTGGCTCCTGGCAGGGTGAAATACACGACCCCTTTGGGGGGGCAGTAGTTTAAAGTTAAAATGGAATGGTGGCTCCCAACTCAGGAGGCACAATAGAGCCCACTGGGGACCGGGGAACAATCCTGATATCCTGGCCCCACCTCAGACCTTTAAATAAAGATCCTTAGAGCCTGGTTGTAGCCCTTGGGCACCTCAGAGCTTCTCCAAGTAATGCTAGTATGCGCCTAGGCTTGGGAACTATTGATGAAGGGGTAGGAGAAGAATGCCCATTGGGCGGCCAGCTACCACCCCTAAGAGTTTGCTAAAGCTCACATGGCTGGGCCTCACTCCAGAGTTTTTGATTCAGTAGTTCTGAGGTAGGACCAGAGAATTTGCACTTCTAAGTGCCAAGGGGATGTGCGGGGGACCAGCAGAGTCTAAGGGTCTCTGAGTAGGGGGTTGGTGTCGGCGAAATATCTATAAGAAAGAACACAGACAACATGAATGGTGGAAGAGACCACACTTTACTGTGAAACTTGGTGTCTTATATACCATAGGTGATTACCTCTTTCTTTTAATGATTACATTGTTTGCAACTTCTTAGGAATCACATGTTTTAGAATAGATCATTGTTTTCACGGAAGAGTGAACAGAGAGTTAAAGATAGAAATGAAGTACAATACAAAAGATCAAAAATCATAATTGACCACTCAAAATACATCAGCGAAGGTCTTATTTTACGTATATAGTGTAATATTAACTGAAGCTTATGACAAGGCTATTTTTCTTTAAAGGTTAACAATAGTCTGTGAGTAAGGTGCCTCTAACCAGGGGGGAGGTTTCAATCAGAAAATCTGCCCATTTACTGAAACCACAAATACCAAGTAGCATGAATAATAGGAGAACTAACCCCAGTCTCTGATCCACTTAGGTCAAGCAGTCAAGCGCACACAATATCAAGCAGGGGAAGCAGGGTCCCTAAGGCCACACAGCACTGCACCCCAGTCTCCCAGGACCTTTGTTCTTTTGTCCTGATCCTCAGATGGGGGGAGGGCCAACCGTTATCCAGGGTAGCGCCTTCCTAGACAAAGCTCGGGACTTTGCGATTACATACGCTCCCCCTGGAGGCTTTGCCGTCACAGTGGAATCACCTCCTCAGGCTTTTTGCCTGGAGGGGCCCCAACAGGGATGCTTCTGTTGCTGGTGCAGGTATTACTCTTGAAAACCCTTGGGCCAGGGCCAGCCTCAGAGGCAGAACCCATGGTTATGGCCTCTGGAGGAGGAGCAATGGAATATTCCTGAGCAGGAGAGGGAGAGGCTGAGAGCAGGCGACAAGAAGGAGAGCTGGCCTCGGACCCCTGGGTCTCCCCATCAAACCACAGACAGAGTCACTGGATTCTGGTGACTGGGTGAAACCAGGGCCTCTGGGGAGGGAGGCATGCCTGCACCCCCAGCCGGGGACGCTGGCCTCTCCCTCATTCTGTGACATGCCTCTGCACCCTGGACTAGGCAGTGGGGTGGCAGGGTCTCCCCCACCCCAACCCTGACCACTCTTCTTGTCCACTTCTTCCTTCCTTAGCAGTCTGAAGCCTTTTTACTCCACAGAGGAAAACAATGAGCTGATGGATATCAGTATTCATTCTGTCATCTCTCTTCAACCCCCAACAGAGGACAATGAGTCCATGCAGGTAGGTCCCTCTGGTCCACCTCGTTTTCTAGGTCACACTTAGAAGTCTACAATAACCTGGGCAGTGCTGAGAACCCACCATCCTCAACCATCTGTGAGTGTAGCAAAGTGCAGTAGGCTCTATTAGTTAGTATAAAGTAATGCTAGCTGCTGTAACAGCTAAACCCTGAAATCTCCATGATTTAACAAAAGAAAATTTGCCACTCAAGTAAAGTCCAGTTGGCATAGGGAGGTGGAGATGAAGCTGCTCTGTGCAGTTATTCAGGAACCGAGGCTGGCAGAGACCCCACTGTTGTTAAAGCATGGCCCAAGGTCTCTGTGTGTACTGATATCCAGTAGAGGAAGAAAGGAAGAGAAAGGGTATTGAGAATTTATGAGCCACTCTGCCCACTTTTCATTGGTCATAACTCAGTCATATGGCTATGCTTAGCAGCAAGGGGTGCTGGGAAATGTAGTTCCTGACTGGATGACTGTTTCCCAGCAACAAGATGGAGAAGGAGGGCAAATCTTTTGTGAACAGGTAGCCATGTCTGCCTCGAAGTCCTGATTCTAGGTGGGGAGTCAGAAGAACTGGACTCTGGGAGTTCAGTTTCCTCCTTTGTAAAATGGGTTCCTCTTCAGAGGTTGTCTTGTGTGTCACATAAGAATTCAGGTGTAAAGAACCCAGTCTAAGCCGAAGCAAGGGGGTGGCTTTCAGATCATTTCGGGCTTCTCAGCCCTGGATGGATCATTGAAGAGTTCTGGAGGGTGGCTGTGCGCACCCCCTCACTGCTGCCTGGCGCCCTCCTCTCTTGGCCATAGACCCTGTATGCAAATGCACTTCAGGCCCTGGAGCACCTGATGGAGGGCCTCATGCAGAGGCAGCTGGACCCCAAGGGGCTGCAGGACATGGTGCACGTGAGTTCCATGGGGGAGGGCCAGGAGCCAGGATGGCCGCCCCTCCCAGAAAGCTGGTCTGAGGGCCAGAGTCTATGGAAAACAGGGGTATGTGTTAAAAATTGTTTCAGTAACTGTATTTTGGTAAAATTTCAGATTTGCTGAAAAGTTGTCAAAATAGTACAGAGAACTCCTGTATACCCTTCATACCCAGATTCAATGTTCTTAATATTTTGTCACATTTTCTTTATCTCACTGTCTCTTCCCGTCTCTTTCTTGTTTTACACACACACACACACACACACACACACACACACACTTTTTGGACCATGGAGAATTACTTGCAAATATCAGGGACAAGAATGTCCTCTTATATAACATGGTACAATGATAGAAATCAGGAAATTTAATGTTGATATAATGCTGTATTCTAATAGGTGGCCAATCTTCAAATTCATGAATTGTCCCAATAATATCCCTTATAGATACCCAAACCATCCAGGCACTAAGCTGGATTACCCTGTGCATTTAGCTGCCACATCTCTTTAATCGCATTTAATCTGGAAAAATTCCTCAGTCTTCCTTTAGCTTTCATAATATTGGCATTTTTGAAGGGCATTGGTTAGTTTTTTTTTTCATTTTTAAATAAATGTTTATTGAGTTTTTACTATGTGCAGTAAAAAAAACTTCTTGAAGTTTACATTCTTTTTTTAAAATATTAATTTATTGTCAAATTGGTTTCCATATAACACCCAGTGCTTCTCCCCAAAAATGCCCCACCCTCCATGACCATCACCCCCTTCCCCTCCCCTTCAGTCCACGGTTCATTTTCAGTATTCAATAGTCTCTCATGGTTTTTGTCCCTCTCTCTCCCCAACTCTCTTTCCCCCTTCCCTTTTCTATGGCCCTCTGTTAGGTTTCTCCTGTTAGACCTATGAGTGCAAATATATGGTATCTGTCCTTCTCTGCCTGACTTATTTTGCTTAGCATGACACCCTCGAGGTCCATCCACTTTGCTATGAATGGTCAGATTTCATTCTTCCTCATTACCATGTAATACTCCATTGTGTATATATACCACATTTTCTTTATCCATTCATCAGGTGATGGACATTTAGGCTCTTTCCATGATTTGGCTCTTGTAGAAAGTGGCTAGTTTTTTTTTTTTAGTTAGGTTGTTTGCTTTCTCATTATTGAGTTTCCAGAGGTTTTATATATTCTGAAAACAAGTCCTTATATGTGATTCACAAATATTTCCCCCAGTCTGTGACATGTCTTTTCATTGATTTCATCGTGTCTTTTGAGGAACAGAAGCTTTAAAATGTTGATGAAATTTAATTGACTGTTTGTTTTCTTTAATGAATCATGGTTTTGGTGTTATATCTGAGAATTCTGTGCCTTACCTAAGCTCACAAAGATTTTCTTTGAGAAGTTTGTAGTTTTTAATTAAGTAATTAAGTCTATGATACGTTTTGAGTTGAGTTTTGTATATGGTGTGAGGTATGGATTAAAATTGTTTGGGGGCACCTGGGTCGCTAAGCTGGTTAAGTGTCCGACCTTTGATTTCAACTCAGGTCATGATCTCATGGTCATGAGATCAAGCCCCAAGTTCACGCTTTGCATGGAGCCTGCTTGGGATTCTCTCTCTCTCCCTCTCTCTGCCCCTCCCCTGCTTACAT
The DNA here is from genome assembly GCA_004023785.1 of Mungos mungo. NCBI lineage: Eukaryota > Metazoa > Chordata > Mammalia > Carnivora > Herpestidae > Mungos > Mungos mungo. Next base: position 55,039 of record PISW01008827.1, on the reverse strand, counting down.
CCATGTGCCTGCACACTCTCTCTGAAAATAAGTAAATAAACATTAAAAAAATTTTTTTTGTTGTTTGCTTACACACAGATAACCAGTTGCGCTAGTACCATTTGTTGGAAAGATTTTTGTCCACTGAATTATCTTTGCATCTTTGTCAAGAATCAATTGACCATGTATGTGTGGGTCTGTCTCTGGTACCTATTCTGCTCCATTGATGTATTTGTCTTTACACAATGTCATCCTGTCTTGATTATTGTAATGGTAGTTACAATAAATACTGTGACCAGGAGTAAATAGCATGTGCAAGGCCACTGACTTTATTCTTTGCTGCTGCATTTTACAAAAATGTCATGTTCTCATTTTGTTTCAGTTCAAAACATATTTTAATTTCTCTTTTAATTTTTTCTTTGACCCCTGGGTTATTTAGAACTTCCCCAATATTTGAAGACTTTCCAGAGACTTTCCTGTTTTTGATTCTTAATTTAAATCCACTGTGGTCTGAAGACATACTTTGTATAATTTGAATCCTTTTAAATCAACTGAGACTTTATTTTGTTGCACAGAATGGTCTATCTTGGTGAGCGTTCCATGTATTGTGTTGGGTAGAGTGTTTCTAAAAATCAGTTAGACCAAGCTGGCTGGTAGTGTCGTTCAAGTTTTCTCTATCCTTCCTGCTTTTCTGTCTTCCTGTATCCGTCAGTTTCTAAGAAAGAGGCACTGTGGTCTCTGAATCTCACCACGCACTTGTTTCTTTCTCTTCAGTTGTAGCAGTTTTGCCTCATGCATTGTTACTGCGTGTGTGAACATTTGGGTCATGGCGTGCAAGGCGGGCTATGGTCCTGGCTCTTTCGCCCACAGGCAAACATTTGGAACAAGGCCAAACACATCAGCCAAGCGCCATCTTGGTGAGGATAGTGGGGACACTCTCTGTCCACAGCCTCATCTCCCGTGCAGCGCTGCCTGGGGAGAATCAGCACCACCCAACACCTCTGAAAGTCAGAGTCTTGAGTGGGAGAGATGAGACAGGCAATAGCCGGCTAGGAAAGGCTAGCCTTGGGATCTGAATGTCCCCGTCTATGTTCTGGGCTCTACCCACAGCTCCTGGAAAAGTGGATCTTGTCGGAGAAAGAAAGGGAGCGGGAGAAGGCCATGAACCTCCATCTCCGTCTCATGCACGTCTACGTGCAGAGCATCGGTGTCTGTGTGAGTCCCGGAGCACGCGATCCCTCAGCCTGCTACTCTGACGCCCACAGAAAACGTCCTGTCTCGATCCTTGAGAAGAGGGAGGTTTTGTTTTTAAGTTTATCTATTTATTTTGAGAGAGAGAGAGAGAGAGAGAGAGAGCGAGCACAGGAGAGGCAGAGAGAGAAAGAGAGGGAGAGAGAGAATCCCAAGCTGGCTCCACTCTATCAGCATGGAGCTCAATGTGGCGCTCGAACTCACGAATTGCGACATCATGACCTGAGCTAAAACCAAGAGCTGGACACTTAACCAACTGGGCCACCCAGGTTACTCAGGGAACTTTCGAAATCAAGTTCTGCCTCTTGGAGAGTCCCTCGGGGAGAGTCTGTCTCATTTGGGAATGAAAAAGGGGGCCCTTCCAAGGAGGAACTGGCTCTGGGACTCTGGGGGTGCCCAAGGAGGGTGGGGGCGTGGCTGGGCGTGGATCCAGGTTTGGTGGGGCCTGAGGCTCACACAGTGGTGAAGGCCCATTTTAAGGAAAAGAATGCACAGTTAGGAACACCATGTTGGTTAGGAAAGTGACTACTCAGAATGAGAAAGTAAATCAATACAGAATTACAAATTTTATAAAGTGTGACAAGTGCCACATATATCCCCAAATCCAGAAAAGCAAGGAGATGTTTTTTGGACCCCATTCAAGGAGACCTCTCGTGTTCTTGGATTGCCTGGTCTTCAGGGATAGCTCTGGGAAGAACATGGCGTCCTGGGCCTGGGGTGTGGGTGTGGGTGCGTGGTGAGAACGAGGTGGGGAGTGCCCTGGCGGGTCTGGGAGTGCCGTTCCGGTGGGGGCACAGGCCCAGCAGAGCAAGGCCAGGGCCTAGCCTCAGTCTAGGTTTGAGGCCAGATACCGTGCAGAATGCATCGCCTGGATTTTCTGACACAATTCTTACAACATCCCCTGAAACGGGAGGCTGTGTTGTAGACGAGGACCACAAGGGCACCGGCTGAGCAGCCTGCCCAGGTCACACACTAGGTGCGGGAGGGAGGGAGTTCAGATTTGAATCTAGGTCTCAGTTACAAGAACAAAGCAGGTGCCCTGACACAGAACCCGGGCGTGCAGCCGGAGGGGCAAGTCCTGAGCCAGAAACCTCGGATCCTGGTGGCTCAGCCTCCAGGGGCCCCGCTGGGGGGCTGTCGAGCAGGGCTCACCCTCTCTGGTTGCCCATTAGGCCGCCCCTGGGCACCTCCAGGTGTGCATGGATGGACGCAGTGTGTGAGCCTCGTGGTCTCCTGTCCCTCAGATCCCCCTGAAGCTGGGGCAGTTTGGCACGCTGGTCGGACTCATTGCCCCTTGCACCTGTGACTCACACACAAGAACCCGCATGGCCTCGTTGGACGTCCTGTCCAGCCTGCTGGACCTTCATGGTATGGAGGAGAGGCATCGGGATGTGGGGGCTGGGTGGGGTGTCAGCTGTGGCGCTGTCCTAGGGGAGTATGGTCTCTCTAGAGAGACAAACAAGGGTGACCAGCAGAGATGGTGGAGAAGGAGCAGAGCTAGCTCAGAAGCCATGGAAGCTTCCGGAAGGAGAGAGTGACTGGTCTGGCACAAGTCACTGAAGGCATGTCCTGGGTATTAAGGGGCCTCACCGGGAAAAGATTAGCTCACAGACACCAAGGACGCAGCGGGAATGCCCAGACATGAGCTCAGGGGCACATGCGGCGTGGTGACCTTCAGAAGGGAAGACTTTGCCTCTGGCTGAGTAGCTGGTGGCCTCCCAGAAAGCAGGCATTTGAGCCACGTGTACAGGTGGTGTGGGGAGACGGCAATGAGTGTAAAAGCAAGAAGGGATGGGCTGTCCAGATGTTGGGTGTTGGTCCAGACCCTCAGAGCCGGGGAGCCCACGCGCCAGGACAGGAGGCCGTCTTGACGTGGCCTGTGGATGGGTCCTCCGTCCTTCTGATCGTGTCTAAAATTATATCACCAACAGCAAGCCAGACCTGCTCCTCATGGGGCCCTTCGAAGGAACTAGAGCTTGCGAAATGCAAGGAGGATCTTCAGGACTTGGATGTGGAGAAGATTTTCAGCGCATCTTCCAGAATCGCCAAGGTGACACGCCAGGAGGGTCGTGCGGGCTCCTGGGCTGGACTCCAGTGCCTGGAGCGTGTCTGAGGCCTGGGACCTTGCTTAGCCTGACCACACTGCCGTCCTCCTCCTCCAGGGGACCACAGTCCCCATGGCTTCTGGTCCAGCCCATGCCCTCTGTATCTGAACGGTGTGCAATATGTAAGGTCCCCACTGGGATGCCTGGCACATAGTAGGTACTTAACGGTCCCCGCCTCCCTGGACTCCGTTCCTGTGGTGTGCTGCCCTGAGGGAGGAGGGGCCCCAGAAAGAATTAAACACGGGACCCTGCACAGAGGTGTTGGCCCTCGGGCACATTGATGGCTGATCCCTAGACCCGCAAACTTTCAAAGCTGCAGAGGGGTGGAGTCACTTCCGTCTGGGGGAGGGGCGGTGGGCAGAGGGGTGGAGTCACTTCCGTCTGGGGGAGGGGCGGTGGGCAGATGCGGCTTTCTGGAGCAGGGGGCCTGCGGGGGTGTGGGGGGGCGGGGCAGGATGAAGTTGCAGGGGGTCAGGGCTCAGGGCACAGCTCGAGGGAAGGAAGTATGGGGAACTTTCTGGTGAAGCTTCCTGGATCGGATTTCAGGTGCGGAGGGCAGCGTAGGGTAGGTGAAGTGTGGGAGGGGCTGGGGGACCTGCGCCCTAAGAAGTCCCAGAAAGCCGGGCTGAGCTTTGAGTCTTTGAGGGGAGGGGTCACATCCCTAGCCGGCCCGATGGTTGGGCTGGCGAGACGCCGCGCAGGGAGGCGGGTAGGAGGCCCTGGCGATGGTTTGAGAGATGGACTCCAGCCTGGGCTGGAGCTGGGTGTCAGGCAGAAGAGGAGGGGGCATCAGCGATGGCAAGCGGGGGCAGGGCGTTGGCCTGAAACTTGGCTGTTGAACTTGGGAGTGCTGTGCTCTGGTCCTAGGTGGTCTGTATGCAGTTTAACTGTGATGAGGTGGTCTCGCTCATCCAGAAGCTCTGTGAGAACATCGGGGCCACGGACCAGCGGCGCGACAAGGCCTCCGTCACCTGGATAGGCACCTTCCTCCAGACGCGGGCCAAGGAGCTGGAGGACAAGGTGGCAGAGCTGTGGCTGCGCCACCTGAGGCCCGGGGCTGCCCTGTGCTCCCAGGCTAGAGGGACACTCAAGGGCCCAGCGACACTTGCCTAGAAAGCCTCCCCAAACCCTTGGTTGTAAAGAGGAGGAGGAAGGAGAGCTCTAGAATGAGAAAGAAACGTGCTGAAGGTAGCCCAGTTAGTAAGTGGCCAGTGGGCTAGATGCCTGTAGCTCTAGCCTCTGAGCATACTGCCTCCCACACAGGAAACCTGATAAAATCCAGGAAGAGACCCAAAGACGAGCTGGTGGCTTAGCCTACCCGTCATCCAGTTGGGCAAGAGTCCCTGAGGAGGGGTGTGCAGTGGGGGGTGGGGGGCAGAGGGCCATGGGGACTCAGGCTGTGCTGGTGATGCCCTGCCCCTCCCCAGGTGGCCGAGATCCTGGGCGCCATCTTGGTCCACCTGCCCGTGGTGGACCACCTGGAGGTGCGGCGCCTCCTCATCGAGGGGGTCCTCCTGCTGGCACACTACCACCAGGAGACGGTCCTCACATCGCTCCTGAGGCAGCCCCTGCCCATGGAGAGGTGGGTGCCCTGGACGGCGAGCCACAGCCCCCTTTGCATCCTAGACCAGGCCCACTTCACCACCACTGACGTATCTCAGAGGACAGGGCCTTGAGCGGTGCCATGTCTGACCCTGGGGTGGGTCACTGTCCCTGCCTGTCCTGTGGGAGGTGTGGGCTCTGGGAGCTGTGGATCCACGGCCCCAGTGTCACAGGTCCGTCTTCTGGAACTGGAGTCCGGACCCTGTAGCTTCTCAGCTGTCCCCTCCGGACCCTGCCCACAGCGCCTTTCCCTTCTCTGTGGAGAACAGGGCTCTGAGAGCCCTTTGAGTATGAGCTGCTCCGGAACACGCCTGAGGTCGTGGTCACCAAGGCCCGAGCGGGCCTCCAGGGGAGCCCCACCCTGTGTCTCTGTCCTTCCAAATGCTGCCCTGAGAGGGGAGGTCCAGGTGCCCAGGTGATGAAATGGCAGGACCTCACGCCCCTCAGGTGGCCTCGTGACCCCCTGCTCCCCAGTGTTATCCTCACAGACCGCAGAGTCCCTGTGTCTCTGTCACCGTGTCACACAAGCAGCCGGCAGCACCTCACCCGACTAGGGGAATGTGTTTGCAATGGTTCCCCGGGGAGAGCACAGAAAGGTGTGGGCACTGTCCCCAGAGCAGCCAAGGCTGTGGAGCAAAGACAGGCCTGGAGACTGTTGGTGGAGGGAGAGGGGCCAGGTGCCACCAACATGCTGTCACATGAACAGAGAGGCCTCAGATCAAGAACCGCAAGGGGTGAAAGGCAGGCCAGGCTGTGCCGGGGAGCGGAGGGCAGTGTGGATTGCCTGACTGATGGGGGATGGCGGGTCTCAGAGCAGTGCCGAGTCGGGGGGTGGGGTGCCATGTGCAGTGCACCCCCCCCAGTGTGGCCTCTGTTGGGCTGGCGATCTTGGTGGCCTGGGTCGCACTGGCTTTCACTATACTGGTGAGCTATTGCTGGGTAACAAACCGTCCCCAGCTTGGAAGCTCAGAACAAGCCCCGTTACTATGTCAGTTTCTGTGTCAAGAGCCTGGGGGTGGCGGATCTGGGGCCGGTGCTCAGGGTCTCCCGGGGTGGCGGCCAGGCTGAGTGTTCCTGCAGCCCAGGTCCTCCCTCAAGCTCACGTGGTGGTTTCTTGCTGTCGCAGGCTAAGGTCCTGCTCTCTTGTGTCCTTACACCCTGAGGTCTCCTTCATGAGAAGTGATTGCCAATGAACTCACATGCCTACGCCTCTGTTCGGTTCCTGCCACCGTGCGCCCCATCACGTGCCCTTCCCAGCTCACCTCCCACACCTGTGCCATCGGCTTTGTGGATTCACACAGGCCTTGTATACCTCTCCTTGTTCCATTGGATCTTGGTGGACTTACCGCTTCAGCCCTTTCAGAGCCCCCCAGTCCCCCTTCCCTGCACCTGTGCACACTGGGCCCGTTAACACTGTCTCCAGGACACTGTCCCTTCTCGGCAGAGCCACAGATTTGGACTTGGGGAGCGGGGGGCTGCTTTAAACTGCAGTCTGGCAGCCCACCTACCCTCCTTCCCCCTTCTGTGGGCCCAGCTTGACAGCGTCGGTCCTTGGCAGCTGTTGCCAGATGTACCTAGAAAGTCATCAGAGAGGAGGCCTGGCAGGTGCCTCTAAGGTCACCTAGCGGTAGAGCTGCAGCTTCAGTGGGGGGGGGGGGGGGGGGGAGGGTGGTGAGGGGAGGCATCGAGGGGCCGTGGCAGAGAAAGGCAGTTGAATGTTGAGTCACGGACCCGGGTTCTGGTTATGCAACCTTTGGCCGTTCACTCCACCTCCCTAATGTTCAGCCTCTGGAGTCTAACCCCTACTCAGGGTCTTGCCTGGGGGTCCAAAGGGGCTCTTACCTGCCAGGGCAGGAGGCAGGAGACCCACAGTCCTTGTCTCCTTGTCTTTGCTTAGCCACCTGATAGAGGTGTGGCTGGCCGTGGCGGAGAACGTGCCCTTTGCCCGGACGATGCTCCACGGGCTGATGGGCCGGCTGCAGTCAAGGTTCAGCCCCAGGGCCAATGCCACCTCCAAAGCCGACATCTGGCGCCTGGCCGCGGTGGACCCTCTGATGGTGAGTCATAGGGGTGGGCCCCGAGGCTCCGTGGGGGCTCAGAGAAGGAGCCCTGATGCCTCAGCCCTGGTCTCCGCAGACCCTGTGCACCATGCACCTCCTCATCCAGAAGATGGGTATGGATGACAAGCTCCTGGACCTCTTCCCGGACCTCGTCTACACCCTCCTGCTGCAGCTCAGCAGCAGTCAGGGGCCAGAGGCCGTGTCCCCAGTCCTGAAGACCTGGAGACTCGTCCACACGGGGACCCTGCCCGAGGAGATCAACCTGCAGAGGTGCCCTGGAGGGTGGGGGCGGCGGGTATGGGGTGCAAAGCTGTGGGCCTGAGCTGGACGCTGCCTCTTAGAAGTCACGGATCCCAGGAGTCACCTCCACCAATGGGGAGAAGGTTCTGGAAGCAGACCTCGCAACCCTCCTTCACATGAGCCCAGCACGGTGTGGTTTTCATGGTTCGGGGACCCACTCTGTCTCGGGATTGCCCTTCACCCCTCGAGCTCGGCCCAGCAGGCAGGAGGACCCCCTCCTCTCCGACCCGGGGCCAGTGCCTGGGGACTCCTAGGAGAAGCTTCGTCGTGACGTAACCCCACCTTCCTCTAGGATCACCATCAAGTCCATGCAGCTTCTGTTCAGAAGGCTGAGCAGCGAGCAGCTGGTCCGCAGCCTGGAGGAGCAGAGCGTGTGGGCCCTCCTGCAGGGTGGCCCCACGTTCCTGCAAGGCGTGGGCCTGCTGGCCAGGTGGGCACCAGGGCTCCCCGCGCCCGGCAGCGGGACCTGCCAGGCTGTCTCCTTGGGGAAGGTCTAGCTCACGGCTGCGTGCCTTGTTCCTGAGGCGACCCGTGTCCCAGACACTGGGATGGCAGCGTGTAGGGCATAGGGAACCTTTTATTCCAACCCTTCCCGCTCCAAGGCAGGAAATGTGAGGTCAGAGGCACCGTGGGGCTCGCTGGAGGCCACACGGGGCTTCTGAGCTGGGGCAGACGGAGAGCTCTCCGGGGTCCGGGTCGCTCATGAGTGGCCCTCATTCTAGTCCCATTTTATAAAAAGGAAATGAAAAGTAGGTGCTCCAGCAGAACCCTGACCAAAGCCCTCTGGTGAGGAGGGAGAGGCTCAGAGAGGTGAAGACAGGGCCCCCGGGTGCCTGGCCCCAGGGCAGCTCCACGGGGTGGTGGCTGAGCAGCCCTCCCGGCCTCACGGCCGCCTCCCCCCTGCAGGCTGTTTATGCGGAACGTGGAGGGCTCCAGGCAGCGGCTGTCGGAGCTGGTGCTCAGAGGCATGGCCTCGGATGTCCTCAGCTGCCGCATCAGCAGCACGGCCATCTGCGTGGAAGTGAGGCCCAGGGCACGGAGGGCTAGGCGGGCTGGGGTGGGGGTTGCTGGGTACCCCCCCCCAGCTCTTCTCTGGGGCAGTAGCCCAGGCTCGAAGGGACATCTGAGTCGGGGGGGGGGGAGCGGGGGAAGGACGTCCCCCCCTGCAGGGGACGTGTTCATTCACTGCTTCATCACGTGAGTGATTCAAGGTATGCATCTAAGTGAGGCTGTGCCGGGTGCCAGAAACACCGAGGGGCCCGGATGAGGGCCCCTCAGCTCTCGCCGGGGCTGATGGTGCTGGGGGAGGCCTTGGAGGAAGGTCTCAAGGGGTCAGCAGGGCTTTGCCAGGCAGGAAGGCCAGGGAAGCTGTGATGGCCCCTGGGGCCCAGCTCCCCTCTGTGCAGCTGGGGCACTTTTGGAGGCCCAAGAGAATTGGTCAGAAAACTTTTAGGAGAAATTGTGTTGGCTGCGTGAAGCCCAACATGCATTAGGAGCTCAACATCCGCCTGGTGCAGCATCAACACGCTTTTTCTGTAAAAGACTGGATAGCACATTTCCCATTTTGGAGTCCCAATTCGGCGTTTAATTTTCTTTAGGCTTATTATTTTTTAATGTTTATTTATTTCATTTTTTAATAGTTTATTGTCAAATTGGTTTCCATATAACACCCAGTGCTTCTCCCTCACAAGTGCCCCCCACCATGACCATCACCCCCTTCCCTTCCTCCCCTTCCCCCTTCAGTCCACGGTTCGTTTTCAGTATTCAATAGTCTCTCAAGATTTGCGTCCCTCTCTCTCCCCAGCTCTCTTTCCCCCTTCCTCTCCCTATGGCCCTCTGTTAGGTTTCTCCTGTTAGACCTATGAGTGCAAACATATGGTATCTGTCCTTCTCTGCCTGACTTATTTCACTTAGCATGACATCCTTGAAGTCCTTCCCTTTGCTACAAATGGCCATTTATTTTTGAGAGAGAGAGAGTGCAAGCAGAGGAGGGGCAGAGGGAGACAGAATCTGAAGCAGACTCTAAGCTCTGAGCTGTCAGCACGGAGCCCAAATCGGGGCTTGAACCCATGAACTGTGAGATCATGACCTGAGCTGAAGTGGGACGCTTAACTGATGGAGCCACCCAGGCGCCCCCAGGTTTATTATTTTTAAATTTTTTAGTGTTTATTTATATTTGAAGGAGAGAGAGACGGAGTGTGAGCAGGGAAGGGGCAGAGAGAGAGGGAGACACAGAATTGGAAGCAGGCTCCAGGCTCTGAGCTGTCACCACAGAGCCCGACACGGGGCTTGAACTCACGAACCACGAGATCATGACCTGATCCAAAGTTGGCCACTGAACCGACAGAGCCCCCAGGTGCCCCTTTTTAGGTTTATTTGAACCTTCATGTGTGTGCACATGCGCACATGCACACACACGTCAGAGGGCTCTGCAGTGGCCGGAGTCCTGGCCTTCTGAGCACTGGGCCCGTTGTGACTGTCGGAGTCCCAGATGAGTGAAGCTCACGCTTCCCGTGCGCGCCTGTCCAGGCCCAGCGGGCCTGGCTCTTGGGCATGGTAGCCGCTCCATCAGGCTAACCGTATTCCTAAAGGTCACATTTCGGAGGCTTTTCCCACATATTTCCGTATGGAGCCTCCCAACAACCGTGTGAGGCAGGTGCTGGTGCCAGCCCCTTCTTACAGGGGAGGACCCTGAGGCTCAGAGGAGTTGAGTGCCTTGCTGGGGTGCCAGCCGGCCGGCGGAGGAGCCAAGAGTCGGTCCTGGGGAGCTGGGGCTCCGAATCCCCTCCTCTTCGCAGGGACCATTCTGTGCATTGGATCTAATCACACGTCCCATCTTGAGGCAGAGAGAGGGGTCTATACCAGTTCTCTCTCGTAGCTCATGAGTGACCCAGCGCTGTCCCAGGAGAAGCTGCTGAAGCCCACGGTGTTGATGCTGGAGAAGGGCGTGGACCAGGAGGACGAGGCCTTGAGGGTGCTCTCCCTCCGAGCCCTGGGCAGCATGGCTCTCGGTGCCCCCAAGAAGGTCCTGCGCCCCACCCTGAGCTCCGGGGCCTGGTGGGCTGAGGGTCCAGGGCTGGCGTGTGCTGGCCGACCGGGGAGGTGACCCGGGTGGGGACTGAAGCTCCCCGTGGCCCCCTCGCACACCCCCACCCCAGGTGAGGCAGTACCGGAAGCTGTTACTGGAGAAGTGCCTGGGCTCCCTGAGGGAGTCTGGGGGCATCGGCGTGCCCTCCGAGGGCATGGAGGCCCTGGCCAAGGTCCTGGCTGAGCTCCGGGAGCGAGACGTGGGGTCCTCGCTCGGCATCATCTCCGCGCAGTGCAGGGCCTTCTTTGACAACGTGAGTCTAGATCGGGGCCTTCCTCGGTCCTGGCCCTCGCTAGGGGCTCCCCGAATGCCCACACAGTGACTGGGCGAGCACCTCTTACCCCCTTAAGAAAAGACGTGCTCTGGCATGGAAGGGGCCTCCAGTCGGACTTGGTGCCCACGCATCCATTAGCCAATCCTGGGACCTCGGAAAAGAGAAACAAAAACTGTTGTTCCAGGACTCATGGGGCCCCTCCCCCGCTCTTAGGGTGTGATCTTCTCCTCTTAAGTTCCTGCAGATAGGGAAGCTCTCTGGGCACCTGCGTGGTACTGGGTGGAATGATCCAGAAGCCTTTGCAGGGGCCAAGGGTCCACGCAGAGGCAGTTAGGGTTCCGTTGGGCCTCTTGCGTCCTGAATTTCAGGACTTGTCCGTACATGTCGGCCACAGGAGAGCGAGCTGCTGCGTTTAAAAGCCTTTGTCCTGTTCGGGGAGCTGGCCAAGGTGGTCAGGATCTCTAAGAAACACTTCTTCAAGGAGGAGGTGAAGAAAGCTTGGGTCGCCCTCATGCTGCACTGCCAGGACCCCTGCTCTGATGCAGCCCAGGTGAGACAGGCCCTCCTCTTTGTGTCCCAGCCTGTGGGGACCTCTGGTCCCACGGGCTCGGCCCTGCCTGCGCCCTGGGGAATGGGGGCCGGGACGGCTCACTGAGGCGTCCCAGTGCTGTGGGAACGCGACACAGCTGACTTCTCCCCCCACCCTCCGTCGCTGCCTGCAGGCATTCTCTGCCCAACCTCCTTTTCCTTCCAGTGGCTTCTATGGCTTGCCATCATCACCCTTGGGTGTTATGACTCGGTTACGGTTCAAACTTAGCTTGAGTCCTTCCTCCGCGGCGCCCCGTGGGGCAGGCCTGTGCTGGGGCTGCTGGGGGTCTCGAGGGAGGGGTGCCCGGCCCAGCCCTTCCTCTCAGAGGCCTGGCTCCTCCGCCCCTCGGGTGGGGGCAGGGCAAGGGCAGACCCCCAGCTCCTGCCGGTCTGACTGCCCACCTCACCCCACGCAGGCCCGTGACCCTGACCTCCGCCTTCTCTCTCCAGGTCTTCCTGTGTGGACTGGGGCAGGGGGCCAGGGAGAGGGGGCTGAGATCAGGGGCAGTTCTGTCCCCTCCCAGGGAGCTGCGGGGCTCTCAGCAGCTCATGCTCAGCTAGTGCCTCCGTCTCCAACTCTGGGGTCCCAGGAGCCCTGCCGTGGCGAGGGCCGCGGGCTGCAGGTGTCCACGCGGGGTGGGGTGGTCTGGCGGCACCTTTAGGTTGCTGAGGGGCATCCTGTGGGGCACTCCTCGGGGCCTCTGGTGCCCCAGCCCATGAACTGTCAGCTCTCAGAGACTCTCTCCTCACAAATCCATCGATGGCTCCCACTGTTCCTTCACACTGTATCAGCCACTGTCCTGTGGGCTGAGCCTCAGGGGAGGAACTCCTGGGAAGGTGGCCAAGAGGGTTTAATGAAGGAGCAGCGAAGAGGGGTGAGGGCGAGGGAGACCCCAAGGGAGGCAAAGGCCTGGGCCGGTTCCAGCCACACCTGTCCCCGGCCAGAGGTATCCTAACCTCCCCCCAGCCCCCCAGTCTCCTGTCATCCTCCCAGGGCCTAACCTGCTGGAGGCCGGAGGCCGGAGGCCAGGGGACCCCGTAGCTGCAGTGCTCAGGGAAGGTCTGGGGATGAGAAAGCTCGGACCCGTCCCTGACAGGCCCCTGCCCCAGTCCCAGAGGGGCAGGTCCCGGGCAGCACTGAGGGCATGGAGGTTGCTAGCTGAGGGCTGAGTGGGCGGCACAGGCCGGCGGGACTTCAGTCCCAGGTCCGAGCTCCCGGGGCTGCCCTCCGGCCTCTCGATGGAACGCCAGCCCTGCAGCCCCACCGCCACCCCTGCCCGGGGGAACCCCGTGGTCGGCCTGGCGCTCTCCCTGCCACCTTCCGCCCTGTGCCCCTCCAGGTCTGCAGGACCACCATGTTTCAGTGTGTGCGCTTCTGGGGCTGGAAGGCTCTGGAAAACTGCCCGGGTGCAAGTGACACCAGTGTGGCCGAGGAGATGACCGTTTTCCAGATAACGCTGTGCTCCATCCTGGTGAGGAGGCTGGGGGCGGGGCCTGCTGGAGGGCCGCCTGGCGTCTGGGGCTCAGGGTCATGGCTGCCACAGACTTCTACCCGTGACCCTGTGCTCACCTCCCAGACGTGAAGCGTCAAGACCAGCACCGTCCAACAGAGATAGCAACAAGCCACATACTCACATACGCCCACGTTTTCTAGTAGCCACGTTAAGAAAAGAGAAAGGGGGGGGAGAAAAGAGAAAGAAGGAAACCAAATTGAATAATTGATTTTATTTAACCCAGTAGATCCAAACCATTGTCATATCAACATGTAATCAATGTGCAAATTATTCTTTAAAAACTTTTTTTTTAATGTTTATTTTTGAAAGAGAGACAGAGGGCAAGCAGGAGGGGGTCAGAGAGAGAGGGAGACACAGAATCCGAGGCAGGCTCCAGGCTCTGAGCTGTCAGCGCAGAGCCCGATGTGGGTCTTGAACCCACAAACTGTGAGATCATAACCTGAGCCTAAGTCAGATGCTTCACCAACTGAGCCCCCCAGGTGCCCCTCAATGTGCAAATTAGTGGGACATTTTCCAGTTTGGGGGACTGTCTTCAAAATACAGGAGGCACCTTACACTTAATTCAGACCAGTCATGTTTCAAAGGCTCAAGGGCCACATGTGGCCAGTGGCTATGGTATTGGACAGCCACAGAGTCTAAAGAGAAATGCGATTCCTCTCTGGGTCAGACGAAAGGTGACAGGGGGCTGAAAGTCCTTAAAAATGCCCAGCTAATAATTTGCTGTGTGATGCGGGGATGGGTGCTTGCCCTCTCTGGACAGACCCGCCCACATCAGACAGATGGGAACACCCTGGGAGCAGCTCATCTCTAGGACCTCACCCTCCGAGGCTCTGTTCATCCTTTGCTGTTGTTTTGCAGACTCAGAAAAAGCCTGCTGTGCTCTCTAGCTTCTTGCTAGAAACAATGACCTATGTTAATAGTAACTTGCCAAGGATCAGAATTGCTGCGTGCGACCTGGCAGGTGAGCGAGCAGAGGTCTCCTGATGCGGGAGGGACTTTGAGGGCCACACCCAGGCCTGGAGCAGGAGGGTCACCGGTGGCCGAGTAGGGGCCAGACTCAGGTGGAAGTCCCTTCCTCTGCGTCCTATCCCATCGGCGTCACACCTGCCTGATTCTCAGATGGGCATCTTCAGCAGAATCCTCAACAGCTACCTCTTCTTCTTCTTTTTTTTTTTTTTTTAATTTTTAATGTTTTTTATTTATTTTTGAGAGGCAGAGAGAGGCAGTGCGAGCAGGGGAGGGTCAGAGAGAGAGAGAGGTACAGAATCTGAAGCAGGCTCCAGGCTCTGAGCTAACTGTCAGCACAGAGCCTGACTTGGGGCTCGAACCCACAAACCGTGAGATCATGACCTGAGCCGAAGCTGGACGCTTAACCGACTGAGTCACGTAGGCGCCCCAACGGCTACCTCTTAAGGTCAAATGGAATCACCCACTTGCCTAATATTTGTGTGATCAGCATTTCGCTGGCTCTTGTTTTAGGAATTATTCTGAAGCATATGTCTGCCCATCATCTGAAAAAACTGGACTTTCCAGCATTACGGAATTGTAAGTAGAAAAGAGTCAATTATACTGAGTCTGTGACCTCATTTGGGGGAATTTAGAGAAACCGTCTGGGGAAGAGCCAGCTGACCCTTCATTGTGTGTTGTTTCTTGTTTGTTTGTTAATGTTTTATGTGGGGTTTTGTTTTGGTGGGGGTTGGGGGGATGTGTAATCAGGGTGCAGAGAGACAGATGGGCTTTCTAGGAAGAAAACTATTTGGGCCCGAATCCTTCCCTGCCTTCACCCTGCCTCCTGCCTGCCTCCCCGTCACAACTGGTGACGAGACGTTTCCACTCTGATTCCTTTAACTGGCCCACCCCAACGCGGGTTCTGTGGGCGATCTTTCTGTCCCAGGCAGAGAATGGAAGGCTGAGATGGGTGTGTGTGTGTGCGTGCGTGTCTGTGTCTGTGCGTGTGTGTGAAGCCCTACCTGCCGTCTTCTGACTGCAGATACAGGGGTTCCGCCTCTGCAGCCCGTGTGAGCCCCTAACCGCACACGCGGCTTCGGGACCCCTCCCAAGCGGGCTCCTGAGTCTGCTGCTGTGCCCACTCCCAGCCCTCCAGGAGCTGCAGCTGGACTCGGATCCTGGGGTCCGGAGGGCAGCCCTGGAGACCCTCCGAGTCTTGGATACTTGCTGGCAGCAGCAGCTTTTGGCTTCACCCGAAGGAATTTGCTAGGTGGTCCGAGTGTCAAGCGCAGGCTGCCTCCTCAGAGCGCCGGACCTCGGCCAAACCACAGCCCTGCAAGACGACTTTTTCTTTAGTTTGTAAGAAAAGCTCGTTCTGAAGTAATGTGTCTGTTTCTTTCCTCTCCTTGAAAATAAACCTCCGTTGCCACTTGGAGCACAGGCTCCTCACTTGTAAGGTGACAACGTCGCAGAGCCAAGGCAGTGGGCGGAGGGGGAATTTAGTCCTAATGGGGCTGTCTTATTTCCGCCCTCCATGGAGCAGGCGAGGGTCTGAATCCATGTTGGTGTGTTTCAGTGCCACCCATGCTGACGGTGTGCCCCCTGCCAGGCGCTGTGCTGGGCAACGGGGGGGAGGCAGGCTACGGTCTGACCTTTGCCCCCCAAGATGCCCCTCCCCCCTTAAAGGGAGAAGAGGCGTCTCTGCCAGGGACTGTGACACGCTTCCAAGTAAGGAGAGTGGAAGTGTCCCAGTGGTGCAGGGGTCGGGAGTGGGGAATGCCCACCAGCCTGGGGACGATGGGGGGGGGTGTCTCGGGGAAGTGACACGACACCGGGCCTGCCCTCACTCCTCCCATCGTGGGGCTGGATGGGACAGGCTGGGGCAGGGACCCCGCGGACACCTGGAACAGGACCCAGCGTAGGGAGAAATGATGGCCATGTCCAAGCAACAGGCAGGGGAGAGGGGAGGCGGGCAGGGAAGTTTCCCTGCACTCAGGCCGTCAGCAGAGTAGTCTGTGGTTGCCCCCGGCACAGGGACTGGTGAACCTGCCAGAGGCGGTCGCCACCCTGGGCCGGCCGGTGGAGGGGGCTGCTGGGCAGCGCAAAGCGTCATCCGTGCGCCACAGGCCTCCAGGGACGATGGTTTTCACGCTGCTCTGTGGCTCCCGTGGGACAGCCAGTGCCAGCGCCGAGGAGCGTTGCTGCTAAGGGACCCGAATGCCTCAGACACAGGCGGGAAGAGACAAGTCACTCACTGCAGGCTCGGAGGAGAGAGCTGCGGCTGCGCACAGTGGTCTTCGTGCCTGCGCAGAACATTTCCAGATGGCTCACGGGCCTGAATTTGAACAGGAAAGATGCAAGACGATAGAGTGCTTTTTTAAAGGTTTTATTAAAAATTTTTCTAAATATTTTACTTATTTTTTAGAGAGAGTGAGAGACAGAGTGTGAGTAGGAAAGGAACAGAGAGAGAGGGACACACAGAATCGGAAGCAGGCTCCAGGCTCTGAGCTGTCAGCACAGAGCCCGATGCGGGGCTGGAACCCATGAACCGTGAGATCATGACCTGAGCTGTAGCAGTCAGACCCTTAACTGACTGAGCGCCTCAGGCACCCCAAAAAGATTTTTTAAAGTAATCTCTGTACCCAACATGGTGCTAAAACTCACAACCCGGAGATCAAGAATCACATGCTCCACCAACTGAGCCAGCCGGGTGCCCCATCAATAGAGTATTTAAAAATTTTTTTTAATGGTTTTTATTTATTTTTGAGAGACAGAGACAGCGCGAGCAGGGGAGGGTCAGGGAGAGAGGGAGACACAGAATCCGAAGCAGCTCCAGGCTCTGAGCTGTCAGCACACAGTCCGATGCGGGGCTCGAACCCACGAACTGAGAGATCATGACCTGAGCTGAAGCTGGACGCTTAACTGACTGAGCCACCCAGGCGCCCCAGTAGAGTATTTTTTATCCTGAGAGTAGGTTTTCTTTAAAAGGTAACAGCAGATGCCAGAATAAAAGGGGGAAAAAAAAAGGATTAATCCATCCGATTCTGTTAAAATGTAATCACTGTGCCATAAAATGCCATACAGTTAAATCACCAACCACAGAATGAAGTCACTTGCAGTGTATATAAAACGAGATCGGTTCGTGTAATTGGATGGGCATCCAAACATATCCCACATCAGTAAGAAACAAAGCAAGTTATCAAGAGGACTGAGGGGATGCTTGAAAAGCCAGGACCCCCGAAATACAAACTACAATACATTTCTCACACACACACACACACCCAGCCCAGTGGCCCTGACAGGTGGCAGTAATATGGGAGGCGGGGCCTCTCCTCTTGCCGGACAAAGCGCACACTGGAACAGCCATTCGGGAAAGCAGTTTGGCCAGAATTAGGGAAGCTGACGACACACCTGTCCACCACCAGCCCCCAAGTCACAGGTGAGCCCACGCACACACGCATCCCGGCTGCACGTGTGTCCTTAGCCACAGACAGCCAGTGGGGTGGCGGGGGAAACCAGCCCCCTAAACGTTTTTGTATTCGATTTAATTTATTTTTTTTAGTTTACATCCAAGTTAGCATAGCGTGCAACAGTGATTTCCACAGTAGATTCCTTAGTGCCCTCCCCCATTCAGCCCCTCCCCCTCCCCCAACCCCTCCAGCAACCCTGTTTGTTCTCCATATTTAAGAGTCTCTTTCTCTCTCTCTCTCTTTTTATTTTTAATGTTTTTAATTTATTTTTGAGACAGAGAGAGACAGTGCGAACAGGGGAGGGTCAGAGAGAGGGAGACACAGAATCTGAAGCAGGCTCTAGGTTCTGAGCTAGCTTTCAGCACAGAGCCTGATGCACACGGCTTGAACCCAGAAACTGTGAGATCATGACCTGAGCCAAAGCCGGATGCTTAACTGACTGAGCCACCCAGGCGCCCCTAAAAGTCTCTTATGTTTTGTGGCCCTCCCTGTTTTTATATCATTTTTGCTTCCCTTCCCTTATGTTCATTTGTTTTGTATCTTAAAGTCCTCATGTGAGTGAAGTCATATGGTATTTTTCTCTAATTTCACCAAGCATGATACCCTCTAGTTCCATCCACATAGCTTCAAATGGCAAGATTTCATTCTTTTTGATTGCTGAGTAACACTCCATTGTATCTATATATACCACATCTTTATCCATTCATCCGTCGATGGACATTTGGGCGCTTTCCATGCTTTGGCTGTTGTCTATAGCGCTGCTATGAACATTGGGCTGCACGTGCCCCTTCGAAACAGCACACCTGTATCCCTTGGATAAATACCGAGTAGTGCAATTGCTGGGTCGTAGGATTGCTTCTGTTTACCAGCTACCTGAACTCTTGAGATACAAGACACCCACACCTATCAGCTTCTGTCAAGTGCAAACACCTCTTGGTGAAATCAAGTTGCAGAATACAAGCAGTACTAAACTATGTGCACATTTAAAACACAGACCACCTCACATATAGCCTATGGGGTCCTTCATCAGCAGATCCCATAAATTAGCTAAGACCCTGGGTGTCTCAGTCGGTTAAGCGTCTGACTCTTGATTTTGGCTCAGGTCATGATCTCACAGTTTGTGAGATGGAGCCCCATGTCGGGCTCTGTGCTGGGCATAGAGCCTGCTCAAGATTCTCTCTCTCTCTCAAAAAAAAAAAAAAAATTAGCTAAAACCCATCCCCAGTCTCTTCCACGTTGCCTTCTTCCACTAGAAGAGACTCAAACCCCCAGTATTCCAGTCCCTCCAGCTACAGGGGCTGGCCTGGCCAGAGACAACAGCACGGGCCCACTGGGTATGGGGCAGGAGGTGTGTGGGGGCTTGGAGGGGGTGGTGGTGTGGGCGCAGTGTTGGGCAAGGCTGTGTTTTCCGACGAGGAGCAGAGGATAGGTTATGCTCTCCTTAGGAAGCCACAGCCACCAGGGAAAGGTCTGGAACTGCAGGGCCACCCCAGCCTTGTTGGCGTCTGAGCCAGCAGCCCCCTGCCAGGCTGTGCCGAGGAAGAGTGAGCCGCCTGCAAGGGGGACGGCTCTTGGCAGGTTCTCAGCTACCAGCAGCACAGCCCTCCGGAGTCCCAGGGCTCTGGACCGAACGTGAATCCCCCAATCCACAAGTTCTAACCCCGGTGTGATGGCATCTGAGTGGGGCCTTTGGGAGGTGACTGGGTTCCGATGAGGTCACCAGGGCGGGGCCTGCATGAAGGGATTCGAGCCCTTTTAAGAAGAGACACCAGGGGTGTCTGGGTGGCTCAGTCGGTTGAGCGTCCAACTTCGGCTCAGGTCATGATCTCATGGTTCGTGAGTTTGAGCCCCGCGTCAGGCTCTGTGCTGACAGCTCAGAGCCTGGAGCCTGCTTCGGATTCTGTGTCTCCTTCTCTCTCTCTCTGCCCCTCCTCCCTGATGCGGGGCTTGAACTCACGAGCTGTGAGATGACCTGAGTCAAAATGGGACGCTTAACACACAGAACCACCCAGGCGCCCCTCGGACGTTTTACTTAAAATAAGAAATCCATGCCGCATGGCACATGGGTTGGCACACAGGCTGTCCCTGTCTGAACGCATGAAATAGCTTGTTTAAAAAGGCACGCGGCGCCCTATTAGAAACAGCGGCCACGAAACCACGAGCCACGAGGGAGCCGTGGGCTGGCAGGCACCACAGGGCTGTCTGAATACGACACGTTTTCAGCTCAAAACATGAAGACGGTAGGAATTACTGGTCGTGGGGAGTCACGCTTCAATCTGCTCCTGACACGGAGGACGGAGTCCCTGGGTCTGAGCTTCATGAAACCCCAGCAGCTGTCCCTTCCCACGAGGGCCGCCGTTTCCAGGGCCCACACGGCTGTCCGAGCCAACGCGGCTCTGACGACAGGGAATGGAGAGCATTCTGAGAACACGTCTACAGTTTAAAAAGAACATGCGAGGAAAACAGGCCTAGGAAGGACCACGTGACGACTGTTAATTGAGCAACTTTATTCAAATAATTTCTATACCAAGAACTCAAGAGTCCTTTCAAAGGGGACCAATTTCCCGGGAATTTGCTTTGAAGGGCAAAGAAGTAAAGCCAATTTTCACATATTCTTGAGGATTAAAAAGAACACCCCACACAGAGAGTAAGCGCGAAGAGGAACAAAACTCTAAAATAAGTTGGCTATCTGCATCTCCGGCTTTGAAGTTTTCTAACATAAAATCACTTTTCTCTTCCATCTTCAAGGATGTGGTTTTCTTTCCTTTAGAAAAAAAAAAGACAAGGAACATGATTTCAATAAAATTCTACTAGAATTTGCCAAGCCACCGAAAGTTGGACTGTTTATATTTTCCTCTGCATACATGTAAATACCGGTGTGTCCCCAAGAGAAAATGCCACACACTCAATAAACACCGTAAGGGAGGTAAAAGCCCACCGGAGGGCAAGCCCTTGTGGGCAGGCGGGTAACCGGGTGGTTCCGCCCCTGGCTTCCATCCTGGCCCAGCCTCCAATGTGGGTGTGGACTCGGGAGGGGTGTGGCCTCGGGAGTCGGAGGCTGCAGTTACATTCTCTTATTTATAAAATGAGACAGAACCTGCCTACTGGATGGCAGTGACCTCCTCAGAGGGCTCGTGTCGGGGGTAAGGCGGGAGGGTGTGAAGAAGGTCCCACACGGCCTGGCACACAGAAAGCACTCAGACGTTAGCCGTGACAATTCCTTCTGCAGTCACAGCTCAGGGAGATTTGGTCCCTTCCCTCAAGACATTTATGACTAAAGTAGGGAAAGAAGACAAATACAGAGAGGTCAAGTAGGTTTGCATCATGGCTTAAGACAGAACCGCGAAAGGCCTCTAGGGGGCGGCCACGTGACTTATCAAATTCCAGGGGAGCTGAGTTCTCCTCACCCTGCTCCGCTGCAGGGCCACAAGGCATCACTCGCGGCCGTGACCTTGGTGCCTGCTCTGTGTGGCCCTCGCCGGGCAGGTGAATGAGAGGAGACTGCCAGGCATCAAGTGTGGAGGGTGAGGGGGTCTCCCCAGTGGGGAAGGGGGTCAGGTGCAGCTAAGGCAGAAGAGGGCAGGTGTGGGGAAGTGGCCCCACTGCGCTCCAGGGGCCAGGTCAGCAGGTGGCTTGATGTGCCAGCAACCTAGGGACAAGGCGGGAAGGCCACATAGGCGAGCTGAGGGACAGGACGACGTGGAGAACAGGTCAGGAGGGGCGCGTGTGAGACAAGCAGGGCCGGAGGGACAGGGGCGCTCTGACAGGTCAGGGGCTGGGCCACCTGGGGCATGGCTCTCACCCGAGGAGCTGCCCCCTCGACCGAGCGGGAAGGTCAGGTGTCCCCGGAGTGCCTGCCGCAGTCCCCAAAAGCCTCAACCTACAGGGCTCGGAACGTGGCTCTGGGCTGCCCTGCGGTGGCCTGGTCCGAGATGGTGCTGGCAAAGGGCCCAAGGCCCGGACAGAAGGGGAAAAGCCAGTGACCCAGCAGATGGAGGGCTCGGCCCTCGGTGAGGCCTGCTGGGGCGCACGCCGTTCTCCCAGTCTGGGAGTCTCCGTTTTTGCTCCAGGTCCTCATCTGGCCTCACCGAGTCCCTGACCTCAGTCCTTGACCAACAAGACCAACCAAGGCGGGTCTGCTTCCTGGGCTCACTCAGGGAGGGGTGGTGGTCTCCGCACCCAGGCCCGTTTGTAGCCAAAGCACCTGAGGGTTTGTGGAAATTCTTCCGGGAGGGGAGCCAGGCGGGTCTGAACACCGAGAAGCACCAGTGGGCAAAGGCAGGGCAGGATCGTGGGGCACTGAGGGGCGGGGACAGTGACAACTCAGGGCTCCTCTGGGAGAGGAGCATACTGTCCCCTGGGATGGGTCACAGGACAAGCGGGCGCAGGCAGGTAAAGAGCCCACGGATGTTTAGGGCTGAGGGGGTGCACCTGAACGACCACCGAGGGGGCCACCCACCCGCACGGGGTGAGGAGGGAGGAGGAGGCCACACCACCAACGCAGACGTCCCCACATGCGCATGGTCTGAAGAGCCGCAGCCACACCCCTGCACTCATGGGGAGGAGTCTAACAGCCAGCAGCACCCGTCCCCCCCGCCCCCCCCACCTCGCACACATGACCCCGGCCTCCGTGGTCTGCACAAACCCGAGTGCAGGACGAGGCGGGAGGGCACGAGTGCACCCCAAATCCCAGCACGGAGATCGTGGCCCCCGGCCGGCTGTTCCGCTCCGTCCCCACTAGGGAATCTGGAAGTAAAAGGCACGGTTTCCAGATCATTCTGCTTTGGCAGCTGTTTTCTGAATGTGACCAGGAGAGGTTGGTAACGACAGTGTGACAAGGACAGACTGAGACCTGGTGAGGCTTTCTGGAAAAGTCCCCCAAATGCATCCTGGGCAGTAATGTGTAAAACGTTCCCTGGAAGGACATTTCCAGCGGCCCCCCCACCTCCCCGCCTCCCACACTTGCACATGTGCTTGGTCCAAATGCTGATTCCAGAGGAAGGAAAAGAATCTGGAAGAGGGTCTGGAAAACGAACCCTGAAGCACCCTGTTGTAAACACCCACGTTCGACAAGCAGAAACCCACCTTCTTCGCTCAGCTGGGCTGTAAGGAGCCGGCCTCTCCCCGGCCTCAGGGTTGGGCGGGCCCGCCTCTCTCGGGGAATCCTGGGAACCAGCCCACTGTCTACACAGCTCAGAATCTGACAATCGGCGTCTCTTTGGAGGGGACGGGTGGCCCCTGCCGGCAGTGAGCACGAAGCACGCTAACGGCTGAGCCTCAGCGGCGGGTACGCGCAGCGGGCGCTCTATGCTGCGCGGGGGTGATGCCCACGGCTTGGGGGGCCCTCGGAAGCCGGCGTCTGGGTCTGATCTTCCCACGGTGCCTTTGCGATATGGAAGTTCCCCGCTTGCTTTATCTGGAGGTTCTCTGATACGTACGAGGGCCTTTGTCTGTGGAGGCGACTTGGGGCAATACTTTTGATGAAGCTGGTCAAACTGTTCTTTTATCTCCCTGTACCGATGGCCGCCGCAGCTTCGAGGCTGTGCCCCTGCCACGGAAGGGGCTTTGCTGGGCGACACGGGCTTGCCAAGTATTCCGAGACTGTTCCCTTGGGGAAGAAGTGTCCGCTGCGAGCGGCCTGGGCTCTGCACGGGGCTGGTCCCTGAAAGCGACGGAGGGGCGCCCCTTTTCTGCGGGCACTGCCCTGCTCCCGGGGCTCGTTCACCCAGCTGCTCCGGGGCCTCGCTCAAGCCCTTGGCTTCTGCGGCGCCGAGAGCTCCACTGAGCCTGCGGGCTTCTAAGCCGCGGGGGCCGCCCCTGTACACGACCACGGCCGAGGACCCCGGGAGGGAAGTCGGGAAGGGCTGCTTCCGGGGGCTGAGGCAGTACTCCTGATGAAGCCTGTCGAACTTGATTTCAATCTCCCTGAAATGAGGCCCTCCCTTGCCTGGCAGGGTTCTTGGTCTGGACACGAGTTTTACGGGAGAAATTAACCACTTTAAGGCCTTATATCTATGTTTTGGATCGAGATGCCGCCCTGGGCTGGAGTCTCCGTAGGTCAACAAAGAAGGCCTCTGGGGTGTTAGTCTCCTGAACCCCTTAAACTCGTCCCGGCTCGGGTCCCATTCAAGGGCTCGGGCTGTGCTGACTTCCGGAAAAGCTTTCTCCAGTTTTACACCCGTCTTCTGGCCAGAAGCATCTAGTGTGTTCTCACAATCTCTCAACACTTTCGCCCCCTTGGGCGGCTCGGCGCGGCCGGGGGGCCTCTCCCGGGAGCCCCTCTGAGCGTGCCGGCCGCCCGGGCCGCGGGTCCTGTTCGCTCTGCTCCGGGAGCGCCGGCTCGAGCGCCAGCCGTGAGCCACGAACGAGGTTTTGGTGGCGATGACGCAGGCCGGCCTCGCGCTCAGCAGCCGGCTCATCGAGTGCAGCATGCCCGCGTACAGGTCGCTGATGGTCACGTCGCAGAGGCCGTCGGGCTCCAAGGACAGGCTGCCCGAGAAGCTGTGCCCCCCGGGCCCCTGTGACGAGACACCGTCACTTCGAGGCACCAGGGCCAGGTCTGCGGAGCAGGGGCGCGGAGCTGGCTTCCCTGGGCCGCCAGGACGCTCTCCGGCCACACCGCCAGGGGGTCCTGGAGGAAAACACAAGAGTTCAGTGCCACCATTCAAGACAGCCCATCTGCAGGGACAGCAGAGCTACGAGGCTGCACCGTGACCGCAGTACAGAGAACAAGAGAAACAGGCCACGGAGACGCGAGGATAGATTCTCCTCAGAGCTTTCCTTCTAGTTATTACACTGAAATTCCTACTTTCCACCCAAACTTCCCCACAGGGGGCCTCCCTCCCGTGTCATGGCTTACACACTGGATGCCTTTTCAGAGTCTAATTAGGAAGTGAACAGTGACACCCTTCACCTCTGGGGACCGGTGAGGGAGGCACCGGACTCCTGAATGCACCGGCATTATGTTAAATGTTTTATAGATTTAAAAAAGAAAAAAAATTTTTTTACATTTATTTATTTTTGAGAGACGGAGTGTGAACAGGGCAGGAGCAGAGAAGGAGACACAGAATCTGAAGCAGGCTCCAGGCTCTGAGCTGTTAGCACAGAGCCCGACATGGGGCTGGAACCCATGAACCATGAGATCATGACCTGAGCCAAAGTCGGACGCTAAACTGACCTAGCCACCCAGGTGCCTCTAAAAAATAAAATTAAACCAACAAGGATAAGAAGGAGAACTCTAAAAGTGAATACAAAAAAAAGAAAAAAGAAAAAAGAACCCAAGTGCATATCAAGGTGGTGACAAAGGAAAGAGACAAAAGAACCCGAGGGACTTTGAACACAGTCCTCTGACTATGTACCCTTGGTGGGGTTCTGTCTGAGGATCCCAGAGCCACCAGGACTCCTGAACCTTCTTCAGCAGGTTGTTCAAGCACATGGTGGCAGAGGCCACGGTTCTGAAATTGCCCCGCACCGCATGACCAGCCAGATGAGAGCAGGACCTTGGTGCTGGCAACATCTGTGGGGTCAAGGTCAAGGCTGGGGGACAAAGTGCTCAAAAACAGACAGGACAGGTCAGAGGCCACGGAAGCCAGCACGACAGGCTCCAGCAGGCTGATTGGGGATGGCCTGAGCATCAGTGGCTTTTAATATGTGAAAAAAAAAAAAAAAAAGCCCATGAGTTCTTCCTGATTCTAGAAAAAAATTATTTTTAAAAAGTCAAAGTGCGGGGCGCCTCGGTGGCTCAGTTGGTTAAGCCTCCGGCTTCAGCTCAGGTCATGATCTCCTGGTTCGTGGGTTTGAGCCCCACATCGGGCTCTGTGCGGACAGCTAGCTCAGAGCCTGGAGCCTGTTTCAGATTCTGTGTCTCCCTCTCTCTCTGACCCTCCCCTGCTCACGCTGTCTCTCTCAATGTCTCAAAAGAAAAAAAAAAAGTGAAAGTGTGGGGGGATAAAGGGAGGCGCAGAATTAGGGCATGAAAGGATGAAGGGACGTGGCGCTTGCTTACGGAAGGACACCAACAGGTGCACCCGAGAGGAATGGCCGGCCCAGGGAAGGGTGTGCGGGCAGGGGTGCAGACTGGTGCCGGAACCTCGCCGTGGGGTTTGTGGGAGTCGGGGGAGGGGCGCTTCCGTAGTGAGAAACCTGGTGGGTCTTCCTTAGCTACGTGGCCAGGCTCACGAGTCAACAACAGGACGGAGAACATGTAGCATTTCTGCCAAAATGTTTAACATGAACTTGACCTTGAGGAAACCATCAGGAAGTCCAAACTGAGGGACGTGCCGCCAAACTACCAGCAGCCAGGGCTATTCAGGAAAGCTGTGGCAGGAAGGCGCTGACAGAGACAGAGCTCGGCCGAGGAAGCTTCTGGACGTCAGTGTGGGAGGCGACGAGGCCCTGGCACGCGCTGGCCCACTGAAGCCGCTGGAGGTACCCTGTGCCTCGACCTGCCAGCGCTCAGGGAGAGCATACGTGTGACTGCAGAGGACGTACATGGTGTGCGTGTGCATGCGTGTGCAGGGGACGGATAAGCAAATGTGACAAAAGGAGGACTAAATGCAAGGAGAGGGTGTTCAGCGCAGGAGTCCGTGTTTCGGGGAGATTCACAAGCTTCACAGCAGTGAGTTGCGGTGAAGAGCCAATCAGCAGTGCGTGAGCTGAGCCCCGGGGGAACGAGCAGTTCACCGACTAAATCCGAGCGATCCGCCCGTTCTGTGCTGGGGTCTCTAACAGTTTACGTCAAGTACGCAGTGGGCGCCCCGCGTCAGGGGCGCTGCTGCGACTCTGCCAGAAGTGAACGGGGCCGGGTTCACGCGAGTGTCTCTGTGGCACTCACCAGGGGCGGGCCTGGCAGGAGAGGCCAGGGGAGCGGTCAGTGTCACGCGCGTGTCCTCTCCATCTCCGTCATCAGTGCCCTGAAAACAAAGTGTCAGTGATCAGCGTGTGACCAGAAACAGTGTGATCAGCGGCTCCTCCCCAACCGCACCGGCCGTGCGCCCGAGCTCGGCCGCCGAGGTGGCCACAGCCTCCAGCAACGGTGGGGGGAGGTGTCTTAGGAAACTCTGGGCGCTTGGTCCCCGTGGCCTCCAGGGTACCCCCCCAGGGTGCCACCTCGGCTCTAAGGGAAAGGGAAGGGCCATTCCCAGCAGCTCCCCCAAATCAGCGGGCCTTAGACGGAGGCTTCTCGCGGTCAGCAGCCCAGTAAGAGATCGTCTGCGCCCGTTTGCTGCCTTTCACGCCACAGAACACGCACCTCCTCGTCATGTGACGTGAAAGTGCTCTTTCCTTACGGAAGATGGGACAGAAGCTCAGCTGGCATCCTTGCTCCGTCCGTCACACTCCAGGAAGTGGCCGCGGTGCAGCGTGGCGGGCACCTGCCCTGGGCGAGGGCCTCCCCGCAGCCCCCCCCTCCGCGATGTGGCCGAGGACAGGGGGGAAGGCGCGCCTTGCTCACACCAGAGAAGTGGGGAGCCCCTTCCCCCGAGGGCAGGGCCAGCCCCAGAGCCCTGGGAGGCGGAGGGCGCACCCCACGGGTTTCCCTGATCGCCCCCCAAGGGGAGCACCAGTCTGCGAGCCTGTGACGGAAATGTTCGGGAAACGAGCGCCCCAAAGGCTCGTCGCAGGCTCCAGGGAGAGGGAACACACACCCGATGGATGTGCCCCGACGCGTCCCTAGGATTCAGTTACACGAAGATGCCTCCCGGGTCGCACCTTACCTCTGAGCACCCTGCGTCCTGCAGCAGGACGTCCACCTGGGTCAGGTACTTCCTTCTTAACCCAGTTTTCAAAGGGCTCCAAGGCACTGCAGGCTGCTGCGAAAGAGAACGCGTGTTCTTAAGAGCTTCGGGTCTGAGCGAGCTCTTGCACCTGGAGCTGACTGGCAAGCCCGTCAATTACCCGGCGGGAAGGGGAGCTCCTCAGTCATTTTTCACGCCTCGCTGTTAGCGGGGCCACGTGGGCACCTCTGAAAATCCACCTGACCCAGAAATCGAACTTGAGATAATTCACCCAGTGGCAACAATCCAAAAGTAAAAAAACAAACAAATAAACAAACAAAACCACCACCCCCCAGGCCTGTTGGGAGGGAGGTCTGACGGCACGGCCAGAACACAATCCGAATATTCTTGGGTGCCTTCAGGACTCAGCTCTCAGAATTAGTCCCAACCAGCACGTTCAACGAGAAAAGATGTGCAGCATTTCGGCTCAGGGCGCAGACTCTCTGTTCCTCTTCTGCCCTTGCCCTGGGGACAGGGGGTCCTGGCCTTCACTCTCTGCACCTGAGTGGATGCAGACGAGGGGTAACACATACCCACGCCATCTGGGGGCTCCTCACTGCCGCCGGGGCCAACTACCCCTGAACCGCCGCCCTAATGTAATGCTTCCAAAAGTACAGCCTTCCCCCCCCCCGCCGACCCCCCCGCTTCCCCGCCAGGGTCGCTGCCTTACTTAGTGAGACACTAGCAGTCACACACTGGGTGTATGGGCAAACTCTGCACTGAAAGAACAGTTTTCAAGAAAAGCCACACACCAGCCATTCTGGCATCTGACGCTGGGCCCGGGAAAGAGGCCCTTAGGCTGAGTTCTCTGTGCATTCCCGTGCAGGGAGACCAGACCCGGATGGCGGGGAGGGGAGACACCGGGTTCCTGGGACACTCTGGGAGACACAGAACAAGGGCCTGATCATGTGACCTTGGGACTAACTGGGCTTCCAAGCGCTGACAGGGAGATACTTCCTAGAAACACCTTCCTTCTGACATCGCCTCCTCAGGCAACGACAACTTAGAGCCTAACTGTCAATGCAGCGTGCTCCATCAAGGGTATTGGACACACCGTGAACGGTGGCTGTTCTGTCTGCATGGGGAACACCCCCCGATGTGTATGCGAGTTCAGGAAATCCGGCCTGAACTGGAGGCAGTAAGGGCTGCCGCGTGCTAGACGGCAAGGAGCCCCCCGCTGCCTTAAGGGATCTGAAGGGAGGACCAGAGACAGGAGGGGTGGGTCAGCCAAGAGCGAGCCTCCCAAGAGGAGTTCAGGAAAAGGCACAGGCAATGGGGGTGCACACCCCCCTCCCTCCAGGTCCCGGCTTGCTCCCTTCATCACAAAAGGCAGGTCTTACCAGGAAGGCCCCAGCAACCACATCTTCCTGAAATAAAGATGCATTGTCGTTGCTTTTTGAATCTAAAAGCAAAAAAAGGATATCTCAATCAAAATTTTATTTATTAAGAAAAATTGTTGTTAATGTTTATTTTTGAGAGACAGAGAGTGAGAGCAGGGGAGGGGCAGAGAGAGAGAGGGAGGCACAGAATTGGAAGCAGGCTCCAGGCTCTGAGCTGTCAGCACAGCTGACAATGTGGGGCTCGAACCCAGAAACTGTGAGATCATGACCTGAGCCAAAGTCGGACACTTAACTGACTGAGCTCCCCAGGCGCCCCTTTCTGGTTCTACTTTGAATGACCACCAGTTTTCCCCGTGGGACTCAACCCATTTTACAGACAGCTGGAGCAGGCAGGGTGCCGGGGGAGGGCTGGGGAGGGTGGACAGAGGCTACAGGCCAGGGCCGGCAGGAGATGGGGGTTTAGGACCAGCTACAAACCTGTCATCGCCCCACCGGCTAACTGCTACCAGGAGGAGAGCCGGTGTAGACAGCTCAGGTGAAAGCAGGGGTCTGTTCTGATGGTGGGGGTCAGCGGGGGCGGGGCTGGTACCGTAATAAGGGTGCGGCAGCGCACGGGGGCAGAGCCACACAAGGGATGAAGGGAGGCAAAGCCACAGGAGGGCGACGTCCTGCTCATGAGCAGGGCAGGAGGGGCTGGGTTTCCGGCTCATTCTATAGGGAAGATGGGAGTGGGCCTTGAGCCAACGGGAATTCTGCTGTGGTGACCTCTTCAGTTTAGATTGGCCGAGTTTAGACAGTCTTCAAGAAGAGAGGCTGACAGGCGACAGACATACCCAGACTGGGGCTGGGATGGGGGTTCCGCCAGAGTGAGGGGCTCAGGCCAATCTCAAGAAAGGGCATCAGTGGAGACGGGAGGTGGGGGGGGGGGTGACTGGGAAGGAAGAAAACCCAGCGGGCACAGGCCCACAAGCTAATGACTGTATTTCCAGTAGCTTCAAATGCCACCAAGAAGGCAATGGGACAGAAGCCACAGAATGCCAGTGGGAGCTGCCAGTGGGGCAGCTGGGACAGCAGAGTCACGCCTTCCGATGGAGTGCGGGCCCGCACGGCGCTGGCGGAAGAGCACAGGGCAGTGGGGCGTGAGCAGCATCTGTAAGTCAGTTCCAGAAGGGAAGTGACCCCGCAGGTGGCCAGAGAGGGACACGGGATTAGGAGACCCCTAACTCTGTTCCGCGCATTTACAGTGGAACCCGAGCACATTCAAACCGACGCATCCAGGGCAGAGAGAGGCACCAACAAGAGAGAGGCGGGGACGACACGTTGCCCAGAAAACAGGCTGCATTGGCGTTTGGGCAGCAAAACGTTCTGCAGAAGCCAGCAGCTCAAACACGGCCTGCAGTGCAAATCTGAAGGTTCATTAAGTTCTCGACATTAATTTTTTAAGGGGGGAGGGGCAATAAGTTACAAAACCGGACGGGAGGCTTATGTCCATTATTCAAGAACACTGAAGGGGCGCCTGGGGGGTTCAGTCGGTTGAGTGTCCGACTTCAGCTCAGGTCATGATCTCACAGGTCGTGGGTTCAAGCCCGGTGTCGGGCTCTGTGCTGACAGCTCAGAGCCTGGAGCCTGCTTTGGATTCTGTCTCCCTCTCTCTCTGTGCTGCCCGCCCCCCCCCAACCAATCATGCTCTGTCTCCATCTCTCAAAAATAAATAAACATTAAAAAATTTTTAAAAAAAATCATTTAAATCTTAAAAATTCTTAAAAAAAAAAAAAAAAAGAAACCGGCTGAAGATAGAACTCAGTGCTGAAACGCTATGCTTTAAAAAAACAAAAAAAGAATACCTGAGCACTGTTTCTGCCTAAGCACCACGGACGTAACAGAGCAAGACAGCTCCTCCGGGGAGCGTCACAGAAGTGACAGGCACTGTAAGATGCTGTAAGATGCTCCCGCTTTTAAAATAGCCTTGGAGAAAGTCGGCGTGAGGAATCTGGGCTTTAAATGCCGTCACAGGGGCGCGGGTCCCTCCCGACCCCAATTCCTAGCGCAGGGACACTCACCCACTCCCAGGACTCGCGTGCTGGGCTCGGGGAGCACCAGACTTCGGGCTTCGGCTTCCGCAGGGTCACCGCCGCTCCTGCTGACCAGGGAGTCCTCAAAAGTCTGCACCAGGGAGTCCTCCAAAGCACGGAAGTGAATAAAGACAGGCTTGATTCAGTGAGAACACATTTCAAAGCCATGGTGGCAAACCTACAATCCTCCCTAAATCTAGCATAGGAGAAGTAGGATCTCACAGGCCTCTCTTCTGGTACAGTCTGTGAGTTCGAGTCCTGCATTGGGCTGTCGGTGCGGACCCTGCTTTGAATCCTCTGTCCCTCCTCCTCTCTGTCTCTCCAGTTTTCTCTCTCTCAAAAATTAAAGGTGAAAAATAATAACTAGGGGCACCTGGGTGGCTCAGTCAGTTGAGTGTCTGACTTTAACTCAGGTCATGATCTCGCGGTTTGTGGGTTCGAGCCCTGTGTTGGGCTCTGTGCTGACAGCTCAGAGCCTGGAGGCTGTCTTTGGATTCTGTGTCTCTCTCTCTCAAAAATAAATAAAACATTAAAAAAAAGAAAAATAATAATAATAAGTAAAGGCGACTGAATTATATAATGGATGATGAAAAGAAATGTTCACAACGTACAGCATGTAAAAAAGAGGGGGTAAAAATGTGTAGTACTGACAGGAATTACATTATACTAAAATATCATTAGTGACTATAGGAGTCAGGCTGATTTTAATAGTTGTATGTATTTCTAACATTTGTACAACTAAACGTATTGTGTATGGGATTCAGACAACCAGGAAGAAATTTTCCTTCAGAACTGCTGTGAATTGCTTCGCAATCCTAACCCTGACACTTCCATTTGGGGTACAGGCTTCTGGGCTGAGAGGCGGCCATGGGGGGAATTGCAGACACCCCTGCAAAACCAGCTGCAGCATGACCGGGTGGCTGTCCCAGGAGGCAGGTGGGCTGCCGTGAACCTAACAGGCCACCCCGCCCCAGCATTAAAGGGTCCATTCGGGAGAAACCACGCCTAGGTTCTGGAAGGTAGGCCCATGTGGAGACAAGACGTGTGACCCTACACCCTCTCCCGAATCTCTCTCCCTGAAGAGGAGAAAGGAGGCTTGTTTCTTTCCTCAGAGGAACTGGGTTGGGTCTTTGCTGTAAAGGACCCAAAAACGTAAGCTCACAGCTGTGGCTGGGGCAGGGGCAGGGGCAGGGGCTGTGGCAGGGGTAGGGATAGGGGTAGGGGCTGGGGCTGGGGCAGGGGCTGGGCAGGGGCAGGGGCTGGGGCAGATTTCTCCCACTGGGCAGCCCTGCGTGTGGGACTGCTGTCAAGAGCCCCTTGGCCTACAGTGGAGGAGAAGGGGGCAGAAAGGGCTTAAGCATCAACGCAGCTTCTCCTGGTACCTGACAGGCAACAGAAGAAAAGCTTCTCAGCAAATTCTTAGAGAAAAAGGGGGTAGTTTCAGGTGAGAAAGCCCTAGAACAGAAGCCCCGCGGTGACCTCAGTGCAGTCACAGCTGACTTGCACCTTTACGCACATCGCTAGTCCCGCACGGCAGTGCGTGGAGGCAAGAAAACTGGACATTAAATACCTGGATTTGGTCTTTGTTTTTCTCCTTGACTAGTCCTCCACCCCAAATTCTCAAGCCTTCAGGAAAGAAATGAAAGAAAAATTACTGCTTAAATAATCCTGACCGCTGAATGTGTGTTCAAGCTGCATTCAGAGAAAACCAACGTGACGGGCAAAAGAAAGACGTTATACAAGGAAACCACGCCTCACTCTTGATACCCGCGGTTTCTCATCTTTGTGAGGTTATAAGTGTTTGTCTAATTAAGATTAGAGAAAAATCTGTCATTAATGGAAATCTACCTAGTAGGCAGCAGATTAGCCAATTCGGTCATTAAACCAGAGTTGAGCAGAATCAAGTACTGTACTCAAAAGATATATATGGAGAGCAATGTTTGTACTGTGTATAGACTGGAAGCACTTTGAGGGCAGTCTGGAGATCTAGAACAAAGCCTAAACGCGGGGTAAACACAGAGATTAGGAATCCTGCCACTTAGACGTTAGCAGAACCAGGGCAAGAATGCCTCATCTCTCCCTAAACCTCCGTTGTCCCTGGGGAAATTCAAGTGAACAAGAAGGGATTCTATTCCAAACACTTTCCAAGTCTACCTCATTCAGCTCCACAACACACCCACCGGTACAGAACTTGCCAAGGACTCCTGATGCCCCGGGGGGTAGGTACTCCCCAAGTTCACTGACCACATGGAGACGCAGAGGCAAGAAGTAGGTCCAGCAACCAGCTCAGGCTGCTCGGCCAGGTGGAGCCGGGCTGGGAACCCAAGGGAGAGACTCCCTATGCTCCTGACCACCGGGCAGTGTAGTCTTTCTGGAACGGAGTGATGCTGAGCAAATGTGCTCAGTCAAGTCAAGGCTTTGCCTGTTTGGCTAAATGACATGGGGCTATTCCTTCATGTCTTTCTGCTGCATCCTCTGCTGGAAAACCGTGATCCTTAGGACAGTACCTACCCCAAAGGGTTGCTGAGAATCAAAAACATGAGACTCCCAGAGGCACAGGACACACGGTTAGCTGTCAACACGCCTGAGCCACTATTCCTTCCCTCCTGCCTTCATCAAAATCGGTGTGGGTGTATTAGCTCCGGTCTACACCCTATGGTGTCGTGCTACAAGGGTGGTCAGCTAGCTCTGATCAGAATGGCCCTCCCCGAACTGAGGATGTCTCCAGGCTGAGTGACACGTCAGAGGAACTGTACTCTCATCAGCTAGGAGCTCATTAGACCTGCTCAGTCTGTACCCAGCACCGCTGCCGGAGGCCTCAGCAATCCATTTTAACAGGCTGTCTAGGAGGCCGCGCTGCTCTGCGTGCTAAATTGTGGGTGCCTCAAAGTGTTCCGGGTTCTACTGCTCTCATTAAACTGGAGTCAGAAGTGAGTTTCACCTGTGATATTCTAGATTCGTGGAGTGGCCAGACTAGTCCTCGCATAAACAGCGCATAAGAACAGAGTGAAGCCCGGTGACGGGGATGATTCCTACACAGCCCTGGGTGCTGCCTTCAGGTTGGATTTGTCATTGCCCCATGAGACCAGAGAGCAACAGAAACGTAGAGCGGGACTATCTTAGCTTGTCTTCATGAACTTTTCACCCAAGGTGCGGCTGGGTCAGCTAGAAATGCAGAGTTGGAGTGGGAGGAACTGACTTCACCCAGGGCAAACTTCTCTTCACCTAGTTACCAAAGGGAATCCATGAGATTTAAGTCAGCGTACAACATCCACCACTAAACAGAATGGCCCCTTCTTCCTATATTCAGGTCAAGTTCCAAGTACTCAGAATCTCAGGGAGGACAGCTAATACTCCAAGTCAAACAGGTCAAATAACAGCCATGAGTGTTTACAAGAGCCGGGCCCTTTTCCAAGAGCTTTGCAAGCAGCTCCTGTAACTTACAACATCCCCATCAAGTAGATTACTCCCATCTTCCCATTTGACAGATGAAGAAACGGAGACTCAACACAGCGTTGGCTGTTAAAGCAACCGGTCCACAGGGCGCCTGGGTGGCTCCGGTGGTTAAGTGTCCGACTTTGGCTCAGGTCATCTCCCGGCTTGTGAGTTGGAGCCCCGTGTCCGGCTCTGTGGTGACAGCTCAGAGCCTGGAGCCTGCTTCAGATTGTGTCTCTCCCTCTCTGTCCCTCCCCCGCTCATATTCCATCTCTCTCTCTCTCTTTCTCAAACATAAACTTAAAAAAGTTAAAAAAAAAAAAAAAAGAAAAGAAAGCAATCGGCCCAAGCCAAGAGAGTAAGTGGTCAGGCACGGGTGTTCTGAACTGGCATCCGTCTAGGGATCTGCAGAATTCTGTTTTTAATAAGTAATTTATAGATTCAAGGGAACTAGGAATGTTTTAGCTCCTATTAGGTGTACAAAATTTTCACAAGAGAGCAGGGATAGCATTTCAAACTCTGGGAAGACACTATCCTGCTGATACTCTTAACTGTAAATATTCAGAAGGTGGGGAGGACTCCGTACCCTGGGGTGTCTCATAGGTCAGCGTGGACATCTGCACCAGCGGGGCATCCTCGAAGGGCTGGTTGTACTGAGGGAGAGAAAGGGGTATCTCCTCAGCTCTAAGGGCCGCCAGGAGGCCCTGACCCGGCCGAGGAGGCGCCAGTACGAGGCTGGAAGTCTGGAGGACCCCCCAACCCTCCTCCCTCTCTCTCGCCCCCCAACCACCTCCCCTCTCTACTCCAGCGCCCCCCGCCCTCAATCCCGCTTCCTCCTCTCCACCCCGGTCTCCCCTCCCATCTCGCCCTCCCCCCACCCCTTGGCCCAGCGCTCGGCCGCCTCCACCTTTATTTACCCCAGCCCCCAGCCCCGTTTTCCCCTTCCCGATGGGCCTCGCGCCCTGCCTCCCCAACTCCAGCGGGCCGGTTGGGTGGGCGGGGCACACCTTTTCTATCAGCTGCTGCATGTGCTTCTGGAAGCGGCGGCGGCTGTCCCGGAGCTGCCGGAGCAGCGCGTCCTCCCCGAGGAGCTTGGCCTCCATGGCTCCAGGGGACCCACACCCGACTCCGGCGACAAGCTGCGCCACGGTCCCCTACGCGCTCCGGTTCAAACAACGACTCCCGCCCCCTCCGCTTGCCCTTCCGACTTTCTATTGGCTGGTGAGGAAAGGCCGGGCGCTGATTGGCCCTTTCAAACGTGTTTGCGCATCTTGCTCCAGGCCAATCCGTGCCCGAGCTTCTGGCCCCGCCCCACCCAAGCCGGGGCTGGCGGGCGGGAGGCGGGAGGCTGGGGGCACCGCCA
Organism: Mungos mungo; assembly: GCA_004023785.1. Lineage (NCBI taxonomy): Eukaryota > Metazoa > Chordata > Mammalia > Carnivora > Herpestidae > Mungos > Mungos mungo. The sequence continues at coordinate 19,877 of PISW01008827.1, read as the reverse complement.
CCGCGCATGGCTTCGGTGACGGCCGGGTGGAGCTTCCTTCTGGTTCCGCTCCTGTTAATCGGCGGAGACCTTCGAGAATCCTATTGGATTCATGGAATTCCTCCGTTGTGCACAGATGACTGGGTGACTTGCAGGGGGCGGGGGTCTTGCCTCAGTGTGAGGACCCCTGTCACCCAAATGTCACCTGGCCAGTTTCCTCCCCTGACTCCTCCCTGGTCCAGCGCAATTAGGACCGCGCGGCGGGGAGGGAGGTGGGGGTCCAAGAAAGACACCACCAAATTACCGATGCAAAAGGAGAAGGAAAATGAACGTACGTTTAACAGGAAGAAATACCATAAATGTTACAGATTCCAGGAAAATAAAATATTTTTATTAACCCCCTGGCACACCCCTTTCCCCCCCTACACATTTTTGAGTGCTCACTCAGCCTTTTCACTGATATTCATTTTGTAGTATTTTCTCCAGAGAGAATGAAAGATAATTCGGCCTTTCTTCTAGTAAAGCTGATCGAATTTATTTTGTGATTGACATTTTGGATGTTTTATTCAGCGTCATAGCTTGGCCATATTTATGTGCTTGTGTCGAGGGGGATTATCACAGTGTGTGACTGGAAAGAAGAGCAGGGGCAGCTATCCTTATAACAGACAAAATCAGTGTTGAAACAAAGACTGTAATAAGAGACAAGGGTGTCACAAAATGATACGGAGTCGAGCCAGTAAGAGGACGTCTCATTTGTAAATATTTAGGCACCTGCCTAGGAGCAGCCCGAGCCATAAAGCAAGTAGTAACAGACCTGAAGGGAGAAATACACAGCAGTGCAATCATAGAGGACTTTAATAGTCCACTCACATCAATGCATATATCATCCAGACCCAAATTAATAGGGGAACACTGGCCTTAATGACGTGTTAGATCAGATGGATTTGGATACACACAGAACATTCTATCCAAAAGCAACAATACACATTCCTCTCAAGTGCCCTTGGAACATTCTCTAGGATAGTGTGTTAGGGCACAAAACAAGTCTTAATAAATTTAAGTTTGAAATCATCAAGCATCGTTTCTTATCACTGAAACTAGTAATCAATTACATGAAGAACACTGGAAAATTCATAACTCTGAGCACCATGAGATCCCATGGATGGGCTCTTCACCTCCTCTCGGCCTGCACCCCAGTCCTAGCAGCCATCGGGTAGAAATTAGGGGAGAAGTAGGGGGTGAAAAATCTTGGGAGCATGGAGTGTAAGTGTTCAGGGAACATATCGGGAAGGGCACAGAGGTGTGATGCCTGGATCTGCCTTTAAGATGCCCCCTGGCGGCCGGGAGGACTATCTGCAGGCGCTTTCAGCCGTCAGCCTCTTCAGGGATTGCCTGCCTCAGTTGCAGAGAGCCCCTGATCCACGGTGTGCAGCCCCAGGGTGGCCTAAATCCACTGCGAGCTCTAGGTGGGAACATGAGGGCTGGGCTCCATGTCAAGTGAAGGACAGCCCTGATGATTCATTCCAGCTCCCCAGCTCTCCGTGGAATCAGCGGAGACAATGCATCCCCTCTTGATTCTTCCCCTCCCTTTCACGGGTGTCAGTGGTGAGGGCACCTGCTCACAAACACCCTGCACACTAACTCAGCCTTCCAGTCTGATCTATGGAGGACCTTGCTGCAAGTGGCCACTGAATCTACCATTCAATTTCTTGCTTTTCTGAGTTCCGCAGCTAGGCTACGTTTTCTCCCCTCTCTCCCTAGGGAGTGTTCGGAAATTTAACACGCTGTTTCTTCAACTCTATGTTTCCACATAAGTTAGTTTCAAACATTTAACTTATCGCTTGCAGAGTTGTGAGACCTCAAAACCGGGCTTTCCTAGAGCTTGGTGCCCACTCCTAGGAAGCCACTCCTGGGTTCCAGGGCTACCCTCCCTGGCATCACTGACTGTCCAAGAATCTGCCTCCACCCCAGGGGTTCCCGGGCAGCTTCCGGGGAACAATTTCTCCGTCTCAAGTGTATGTCTTTGATCGAAGCTCCCCAAACACACTCACTTAGGCCAATCTCCTCTGACCCAGCCAAAGCCGATGCTTTGTCCTTCTAGCCAGGTGGTCATCCAGTCTTCTCTGAATTTTCCCCGTGCCGTGGTCCAAAGTGGTGACCCAGCTAAGGAAGGAGCCTTGCAAGATGTTTCTGATTTGACACCATTCCCTGCAAACACCCTGTCCCACTGTAGCAGCGTGAACATGAACATGTGACCTCAGGACCCCAGAGCTGCTAGGCAAACTCCTTTCGCACCACTCCCAGATAACAGAGGAGGATCGCAAGTCAGTCAGCAGCTTCCCGGGCAGCGGCAGCGGAAGGGGCTGGGTACAGCACCTAGGGTCTCACTCTCACAGGGTTTCCATAGCAGCAGAGATGAAGGTGTGCTCAGCCCTGCAGCCCTATTTCCACCTCTAGTTACGCCTACACAGCGCCCTCTGCTGGCCTTGACAGAATTTTCAACCTGGAAGTGCTGTTTAAAATTATGGGCATAGGACAGGGAGGGAAACATTCAACAAAATTAAAAGCCAACTGACAGGATGGGAGAAGATATTTGAAAATGACATACTGGATAAAGGGTTAGTATCTAAAATATGTAAAGAACTTAGCAAACTCAATGCCTCAAGACCAAATAATCCAGTGAAGAAATAAGCAGAAAATATGAATAGACAGACACTTTTCCAAAGAAGACATCCAGATGGCTAACAGACACATGAAAAGATGCTCGACATCACTCATCATCAGGGAAATACAAATCGAAATCACGATGAGATGCCACCTTACCCCTGTCAGAGTGGCTAGTGTTAACAACTCAGGCAACAACGGATGTTGGTGAGGGTGTGGAGAAAGAGGATCTCATTTGCACTGCTGGTGGGAATGCAAACTGGTGCAGCTGCTCTGGAAAACAGTATGGAGGGTCCTCAAAAAATTAAAAATAGAACTACTCTGTGACCCAGCAATTTCACTACTAAGTATTTATCCAAGGCATACAGGTGTGTTGTTTCGAAGGGGCACATGCACCCCAATGCTTATCGTAACGCTGTCAACAATAGCCAAAGTATGGAAAGAGCCCAAACGTCCATCGTCTGATGAATAAAGAAGGCATGGTATATACATACAATAGAATGTTACTCCTCAATGAAGAAGAATAAACTCATGCCATTTGCACCAATGTGGATGGAAGCAGAGCGGATCATGCTAATGGAAAGAATCAGTCATAGAAAGACAAACATATGATTTCACTCATATGTGGAGTTTCAGAAACACAGCAGAGGAACACAGGGGAAAGGAAGGAAAAATCAGATGAAAACAGAGAGGGAGGCAAACCATAAGAGACTCTTACCTATAGAGAACAAACTGAGGCTCTCTGGAGGGGAGGTGGGTGGGGGATGGGTAATAGGCATTAAGGAGGGCACTTTTTGGGATGTGCGCTGGGTGTCATGTGTAACAGATGAACCACTGGGTTCTACTCCTGAAACCAAGACTACACTGTATGTTAACTCACTTGAATTTAAATGGAAAAAATAAAATTATGGGCATAGGAAATAATTCTCACTGGAATTGCTTTATGACCGCTCTCCTAAAATGTGCCTACATTTTGTAAAATTTTTATATAATAGATGGGTATTTATTCTGCAGCGTTTCCATGGATATAATGTATTGGAAAAGTGTGTTGAGAGGGAGCGAGCAGGGAAGGGGCAGAGAGAGGGAAAGAATCCCAGGCAGGCTCCACATGGTCAGTGCGGAGCCCTACATGGGGCTCAAACTAATGAATGGTGAGATCATGACCTGAACTGAAACCAAGAGTGGGACCTGTAATTGACCAAGCCACCCAGGCGCCCATGAAATCTCTTTTAAGTGATTAAGCATGTTGGCAAAGACTTAGGTATAGGACCTTTACTGAAGCACTGTTGACAAAGTCCAATAGTAAATGGGTGGTTGAATAAATGGTAATAGCTATACAATGTGTTCCATTCACAACAATTTTGAAAAACTATATTGATTACCATCTAAAGTGTATATGGTTTTTTAGTATAAAGGGTTATAAACCTGTATCATATATCCGCATTTAAAATATACATTGTATGTTTTTAAAATCTGACTATGTATATCAAAATGTTTCCGGTGTTATTTCCAGAAGATGGTGTTGTGGGTTATTTTTCATATTAGTTTTCCTGAGCTGCATTTTCCAGAACGAACAGGTATTCTGCCATTATGAGCAAACAGCAGTCATGGCATAGAAAACACAGCGCATCCAATCATGCGTTTTACGTTGGCGCTACAAAATTAAAGACCACTTGTCCACCAAGACTTGCATGCACAGCTCCAAACATTGCGAAATGCTGCTGTCATGTAGCTGGACAGCGTTTTATCATAATACCTCCCAGGCTTTACCCAGAAAATTTTTTTTTCACCAGGAAAAGTAGGGCTCTAGCTCTTTGCTGATGTTTCCACCTCAGCTCCATCTGGTGGGAAATTGCTTTTTATTCTTCACCTTCGGCTTTTTCCAACGCAAGTAGACTTTTTAGGGTCAAGATTAATGTGTTTTAATGGACTGTCCATTTTAAAAATCAATGAAAAAAATTTATATTAAAAATAGAAGGCAATTAGCTTGATTTGGATGACCTATTTTTAATAAACCCCATTATTTATGGATCTGAAAACTCTCAGGACATTTCCTCTGAAGCATTCAGGGGTCAGCTCTCCTGTTATTATGTGTGAATAGTTTTAAAACCGGAGCCACCAGGTTAATTGATAATTTGCTAGAAGCTTAAAAAAAATTACTTACCTTTGAAGTGTTCCAGGATTACCTCTCCCCTTTCAGAGGCCATTGCAATTATGTCTTGGTCCCTGGGTCAACTGCGGTAAGTTTGAAAAAAACAGAAGACACTCCGTGCTGGTTTTTTTGCAAAGTTTTAGTGCGTGCAGTCCTTACTTCAAAGTAACCTTCATATTTATAGCATTAACTCTTCTCGCAACTGTCTTTATCTTTTTATGTTCAGCTACCCTCACCATTGCCTGTAAGATAAGAATTATTTCTGCGTCTCTCTCATTTACCACAATTATTTCTTAATGTTGTTATAAAATTCAGAGAATGTGGGCTTTTTAGGAATGCTTATTTGTTTTCTCATCTTCCATATTTTGAAGTCTTGTTTATATCTCGCGCTTTTCTATTGCTGAGTGCGGTGTGTATTTTAGAATTCTTTATGAATTTTCCTAATTCTATCATTTTGGAAGTATTTGACAGGAAAAGTAATAACTTCCATTTCAAAACCTACTCCTTTCTATGGTTCATAAGTAATGTGTGTAGCACACATTGAATTTATTATGAAAACGTTCATTTGTAGTCATTCCTCTGAAATTAATGATATGATTTGCTAGTGTTCAGATGAGGAGAAATGACAGAAACCAACGTCTCCTTTATCTGGAACATTCCTTAGTTGTTTGCAGTAAGTGTCCTTGAGCCTGACCGTCCCTGAAGGAATGTATGAATCTTTATATCCTGAGGGTGTTGGTGCAAAATGAACAAGCCTTTGAGAATCTCTAAAAGTGAGAAAGAGAGTTTTATTCGAGCCCAGGTTAGGACAGCTGCCCAGGAAACAGGCTCTTCCTGGGGGAGGAAAGTGCTCTGAAGGATGGAAAACTTTTACAGGGTTATATCCTTTTTGCATCTTGTAAAATCTCAAAAGATGATAGATTAGCACACAGGCAGGACTCACGAGTTCCACCATCAAGGAGTACTCCGGGGTAGGAGCACTGATCCGGATCCCACGGACAAGATGGTTTTCCTTCAGGCTGCTCACCCTCAAAGCAGGTGCACAGCACATGTGTGGCCGGCCATAAACCAGGCTTTGGGTTTGAGCAAAGTTTATATACTGACATGTTGACTTAGAAAGAAATCCAAAATGATTTCCTTTGTCTATCAGGCCTTTAGAGAGTTTTCTTCTCTCATTGTTACTTGAAAAGTTTTAGTCGATTTTAGTAAGGTATAATTTAGCTATAGTAGCATTTATTGTTCTGGTGTGGGTTTTCAGTTTGATACATGCATAGTCATGCAATAGCCCCCATGATCAAGATATCGAAGAGTTCATCAATCCCCAAAATTCTCTTGTGTTTTTTGTTGTCAAACCCTTACTCACCCCCAGGCCCTGGCCACCACCTTATTGTTATCGATTTCTAGCGTAGTTCTGTTATGGTTAGAATGCACACTCTGTATGATTTCAGTTCTTTTAAATTGGTGGAGGATTTTTTGCAGTCCAAAATACGGTCAATCTTGGTGATCACACACTTGAAAAAAAAAATATATGCTGCCATTGTTGTATGTCAATTATGTTGAGTTGTGCGATTATTTTAATCAGATCTTCCAAATCCTTAATGATCTTCTGTTTACTTGTTTTATCAATTATGGAGAGAAGAGTTAGTCAGCTTAGATCATTTACATTTAGTGTAATTATTGATATAGTTGGAATGAAATCTACCTTCTTACTGGTTGTTTTCTCTTGTTCCTTCTTTTATTTGTTCTCTTGTCCTCTAGCTCAGCTCATGTTTAGGTTAATTGTTTTCTATGATTCCATTTTATCTCCAGTTGTTGGCTTAAACATTTTTAAATGGTTGTCCAATGGTTTACAACATAATATTTGAGTTCTCACAGTCTAGTTTCAAATGATATCATATCACTTCAAATTATAGCATAAGAGCTTTAAAACAGTGTATTTCCGATTCCTCCATCCTGTCCCTTGTGCCATGATTGTCATACTTTTTTTTTTACACATTATAAACTGTATAATTCATTGTTTCTGTTTTTTGCTTTAGATAGTTAATTAATTTTTAGAGCAAATAAAAACATGAAATTATTATTATTATTTTATTTTATCCATTTTTTTGAGAGAGAGAGAGAGAGAAATGAATGAGTGGGTAAAGGGCAGAGAGAGAATCTTAAGCAAGCTCCACACCCAGCACAGAGCCTGATGCGGGGCATGATCTCCATGACTACGAGATCATGACCTGATCCCAAATCAAGAGTTGGACACTTTACCAGCTGATCCACCCACATGCCCATGAATTTTTTATATGTACTTCATTTTTACCATTTCTGGAGATCTTTATTTTTAAAAATTTGTTATCATAGTCCTTCTTCCTGAAGAATTTCTGTTAACATTTCTTTTTTTTTTTTATTTTTAAATTATAATGATTGAAGTAGAGTTGACATGCAATCTTACGTTAGTTTCAGGTGCACAACATAGTGATCCCACAATTCCTGGATATCGATGTATTTATTTATTTATTTATTTATTTATTTATTTATAATAGTTTATTGTCAAACTGGCTTCCATATATAACACCCAGTGCTCTTTCCCACAAGTGCCTTCCTCCATTCCAACCACCTCCCTTCTCCCATCTCCTTCCCCCTTCAACTCTCGGTTCATTTTCAGTATTCAATAGTCTCTTGGGTTTTGCATCCCTCTCCCTCCCCAACTCTCTTTCCCCCTTCCCCTCCCCATGGTCTTCCATTAGGTTTCTCCTGTTAGACCTATGAGTGCAAACATATGGTATCTGTCCTTTTCTGCCTGACTTATTTCGCTTAGCATGACACCCTCGAGGTCCATCCACTTTGCTACAAATGGCCATATTTCATTCTTTCTCATTGCCATGTAATACTCCATTGTATATATATACCACATCTTCTTGATCCACTCATCAGGTGATGGACATTTAGGCTCTTTCCATGATTTGGCTATTGTTGACATTGCTGCTATGAACATTGGGGTACATTTGCCCCTATGTGTCAACACCTCTGTATCCCTTGGATAAATCCCTAGCAGTGCTATTGTTGGCTCATAGGGGAGTTTTACTGATAGTTTTTTGAGGAAGCTCCACACTGTTTTCTAGAGCGGCTGCACCAGTTTACATTCCCACCAACAGTGTAGGAGGGTGCCCATGTCTCCACACCCTCGCCAGCATCTATAGTCTCTTGATTTGTTCATTTTAGCAACTCTGACTGGCCTGAGGTGGTGTCTCAGTGTGGTTTTGATTTGTATTAATATTTCTTATAGCATATCTGCTGGCCATAGTATTTCCTGGCTTTGAAAAGTATACCTTTTTTTTGGTCTGAGAGCTCTTTATTTGGTCTTTAGTGTGAAAAATAATTTCAACAGGGGTCTGCAGCATAGTGTAGTAGTTGTGAGTGGGACTCTAGGCCAGCCTGGTTCAGAGCCTGATTCAGAGCCTCCCTCTGCTACGTCCTAGTTGTGTGGTCTTGGGAAAATGTTTACCCATTTTGTACCTCTGCTTTCTCATCTGTGGGTAGGAAAAGCGCCCTTCTCATGGGGTTGTGATGAAAATTAAATGCAATGATATTTTTAAAGTCTTCAGTTCCTGCTATATTGTGTGTGGGCCTTAAGCATTTGTTGAGTAACTTAACTCCTTACCAGCTGCTGAGGATGCCATTACATGCATGTGTCTGCCTTTATCGAACTTGCCTTCGCTGAGCAGATGGCTCTCATCTTTGACCTATAACTATAAAAACAAAAAACGAAAAATCCGGAGCTCTGTATGAAAGGACACAGGTCTGAACCAAACTGACTCCATGACAGGCTTCGAGTTTCCCCTCTGACCTTGGAGGTCTAAGTGTCGGTTTCTCAGAATCATTAGACAATAAAAGGGCACAGATTGCTCAACCAGAGACCACCTTAGTAACACCCAATCAGAAACGACCAGCTAAAATGCTTAACACTCCTAAGGGCAGGCCTCGAGATAGAAGCTATAGATAATCACTTATTGCTTAAGGCTGGTTACACCCTACCTGGGGGTCCTGGGTCCTGGGTCCGCTCTGTAATTGGCTAACACTCTAAATGTTGTGATGGGTCCCGCCATAAGGAACACTCTGGACAATGTGTATGGTTAAAGTTGCTGCCAATGATGTTAGGCGATAGTGATTGGATCACTGTACCTGTGTCTCAATTTCCTGTAACTCCCCCTTCCCAAAACCCATAAAAACTCTGCTCAGCCCTTGTTCGGGGCTCTCAGCACGGATCCACTGCGCTGGTAAAGTCTGTGAGCCCGAGTTTAGGCCCCGCGAGCCTAAGCCCGTAATAAAACCGCCCTTTGCTTTTGCATGCGTGACTCAGTCTCCCTGGAAGTCTCTGGTTTTTGGGGACGATATTGAAATCTGGGCATAACATGTAATTCCTCGTACCCATGTGCAACAGATGGAGAAGTGTGTGCAGGTGAGCAGCGTTAATTCGGAGATACTCCACTGGTAGCCAAAGGGTAATTGCACGTGATGGCTGATTGGCTTTGCCAAATTGCCTACCTTCGAGTCTGCGACTTCACAGTCTGACAAGAAAAGTCCTCCTCAACGTCAGTCACATGTTATCAGAATCTTTGAACTTTGCTCCTCTGCTCTGCTAATCTAGGTAAATTCTTAGCTCAATTTAGTTTCCATTATTATGTTGAACATGTTTTTATAAGTTAAATGGCCACATCTTTTTTTTTTCTTTCTGGATATTGTCCTTTTTTGTCCTTTCTCTGATACAGGTTCTGCTGGTGTCTTCAGTGGGCCTCAAGACCGGTCCTGATTGAATGTGTCTTTGAAAGGGTAATGTAAGGGGAAAGGGAGGTGGATCCTGGGATGTCCTCTTCTTACAAATGAGCAATAACAATAACCCTATTTTTTAAAAATGTTTATTTCTTTTTGAGAGACAGAGAGTGAGCAGAGGAAGGGCAGAGAGAGGAGACACAGAATCCGAAGCAGGCTCCAGGCTCTGAGCTCTCAGCACAGAGCCTGATGCAGGGCTCGAACTCACGAACTGCAAGATCATGACCTGAGCTGAAGTCAGACGCTCCATCAACTGAACCACCCAGACTCCCCAACAATAATCCTACTAACTGAGCAGTTTGTGCTAAGCTGCTTACTTGTATTGTATCTTTCAATCATCTCATCAAAGAAAGGGACAACCCATGAGGAAGTCCCAGTTCTGCAACTTGTAACTAAGGCCCCATTGGGTGATTATTTGAGCCTCAGTTCCATTATCTGCGAGATGAGGATAGTGTCTACTTCATAGAGTTATGGAAGTTTAATCGGACAAGCTATGTAAGTGCACTTGACCCAGGGCTTGGCTTGCACAGTGATGGTGTTATGCCCAGATCACAATATCGTCCCCCAAAACCAGAGACCACCGGGGACACTGAGTCACACATGCAAAAGCAAAGGGTTTTATTTTTAGTACAGGCTCAAGCTCAGCTCACAGACTGAAGTCTGTGATCCAGTGCAGTGGATCCGTGCTGAGAGCCCTGAACAAGGGCTGAGCAAGGTTTTTATGGGTTTTGGGAAGGGGGAGTTGCAGGAAATTGAGACACAGGTACAGGGGTCCAATCATTATTGCATAACATCATTGGCAGCAACTTCAACCATACACATTGCTTAGAGTGTTCGTTACTTTTGGCAGGACCCAATCACAACATTTAGAGTATCTTTGAAATTAACCAATTACAGAGTGGGCTAAGGATCCCCATGTAGGGTGTAACCAGCCTTAAGCAATAAGTGATTATCTATAGCTTCTATCTCTAGGCCTGCCCTTAGGAGTGTTAAGCATTTTACCTGGCTGCTTCTGATTGGGTGTTACTGGGGTGGTCCCTGGTTGAGCAATCTGTTCCCTTTTATTGTCTAATGATTCTGAGAAACTGACACTCCGAGGTCAGAGGGGAAACATGAAGCCTGTCATGGAGTCAGTTTGATTCAGACCTGTGTCCTTTCAATGGTTGCCAGGGAATGTAATTTGCAGGTGTGCGGCTGGAGAGCAGGCAGAGGAGAGGGGCTACTTCTAAGTCTCATTGTTGTAAGAGTTACCTTAAGATGGCGACTGAGCGGCCATTTTGCTGTGGGTCGGGGGAGAGCTCCAGGCACGACAGCCCCCACCTGCAGACCTGGAATGTCCCGTGCTGTTTGAAAACAGCCAATCATGAAGCTCCAGTTTTCCCCCCACCCTGACAAAGGAGGCAACCAATCCCACCCCGCCATGGCCCTAAAATGCCCGTACTTGGTAATCTGCCCTCCCAAGACCAAACCCGGAACTCTTTCACCCATAAAACACCTCACCCTTCTATGCCGGGCGCAACTTCCCTGGCTCAACCCCTACTCGAGCCACGGAACCTCGCCCAGGGGCCGCAGACCCCAAAAAAGGCTTTCTTGGCTCCATAACCTGGTCTCTCTCCTTCCTCCCATCTCTGCCTCCACATATTAAATCTTACAATTGTGATGCCCTGAGCAGCAGTGACAGGAGAACGCAGTTAGAAGGGAATCTGGGTGACTCAGTCAGTTAAGCGTCTGACTTCGGCCCAGGTCATGATCTTGCGGTTCGTGAGTTCGAGCCCCATGTCGGGCTCTGTGCTGACAGCTCAGAGTCTGGAGCTGCTTCAGATTCTGTGTCTCCCTCTCTCTCTGCTGCTCCCCCACTCACTCTCTGTCTTTCTCTCTCAAAATAAAATAAAGACATAAAAAAAAGAAGAAAAAAGAAAGGAATCTGGGTGGAGGCCCCATTTTCCAATTAGCGTCTTGGAGCTCGTAGTTTTTCTAAGGCCTGGAAAGAACTACCAACTTATTTTAGAGAATAGCTCTTGGATCTAGCTTTAAAGTTTTAAAGAGCCAAATGGAAACCAAATAACTATTAATGCAAGTATAAAAACAGAGATTTCTAAATGGCTCTGAAACGGGGGCTTTAGCTAAATTACTTTCCTTGCTTCTTTCTGGAGGCCAACACTTTTGCATTTTCCAGGTGTCTGCCCTGGGCTTGCTTTCTCTGGCTTTTACGGGACACCTACCGTGTTGCTGATGGAGCCTAATGGACCACTTTGCCCCAGAAAGGTCTGACAACATCACGCTTCTTCGCCGCAGCCTTGAATGGCCCAATAGCCACAAGCAGGCACTGTGGCCTTTCACGCTGTGGCTTTCTTCCTTCCTGGAGCATGAGGCTTTTATTAACGTTTCAGATGGCTCTGAGACTACGGCAAGGACATTTCTAAGTCATGGTGTTTCCTTGGGCTGCATTCCCTAGAGCAGCTTGTCTGTTGGGAAGATGGGGTTCAGCTCCACTCCATTTGTGGGGACTATTCCACCCATCTGGGTGTCTACTTGCTTTCTGATTGAATAAAAGTCCCAGGAAGGGGAGACTGTCCATCTATGTCACAGAGAGGGTCATTTGATGTGAAACTCATATCCTGGAAGTTGGGCTCACACATCCCGCCGCTGGGAAGAATAGATAACAAGAGGCTTGATCTCATTAATCATAGAAACAGGTCAAGAAGGTGGGCATGACTTTGTTGGACCACCTGAAAAACCCTTACTGCTACTCACCTACGTTGATCTGACTTACGATTCCTCTCTGTCAGGAAACCTAGGGGACAATGTTTGGGAACACAGTTGTCACACAGCCACGGCTGTACATCATACTTACAGGGAAGCCCAAATAAACAAATGGTCTTTCCTTCTTTCTGCATATTGGAGGGAATGGGATCCAGAACAATGGACAGTGCCACCACTACATGAGAACAGTGACAGGAATGACAATAAGTATACTTTTTTTGGTGAAATTTTTTCTTTCCGAAATGTGAGATTTATCATTACAGAGGACTGCATAAAACATCGTGTGCAATGGAAAGAACACTCGTGAGCAAACACCACTGGAAACCCACGAAGATGAAGAGATGGAACCTCACCCTGTGTGTCCCTTCCCCCTGAGGTGACCTCTGGTCTGACTTTGTGATGACAGCACCCTCACTCTCCTGCAGTTTTGCAGCATATGAATGCATCCCTAAGTTATTATTATTTGACTTGCCTCTGAGCTAAAAATGCCTGGTGTGGTTTCCTTTGTAGGTTTCCTCCCAACCTGATATGGCAGGAAGACTTTGAGATGGAGTCTTAGGCAGGAGGTGTGTTTAGGTACTTGGGATGGACCCCCTGTGGGAGGGAGCGATGGGCATGGGAGTGGACAGAGGGAGAAGCTGGCCATCCCCATGGCGATTCTGGTGCTAGAAGGTTCTTCAGACTGCCCTGTGTTGGACCAAGATGGCCAGGCCTTTGGACAGGTGCCATGATGTTGTTGGATCTGGACCACCCAGTTAGAGCACCACCTTGGGCAGGCATCTCTGCAGATGAGGCAAGTCTGGAAGAGACTGCCACCGAGGCTGTCTGCACACCAAGCAGCTTGAGGGGTGGTTTTTCCATTGGCACCGGAGGGCGGTGTGAAGAGTCATCCGACTTGGCCGAAGAGCTTTGTTCCTTCTCCCGCTGCTGGACTTTATTTTCATCCACCATCATGTGTGAGTGTGACCCATCATTTTCCTTCTTTGTCTTCTCTCATTCAGGTTTTTGTTGTCTTGGCAACTGCCTGTTGGGTTGAGCAAATTGGGAACCTTTCCATCTCTTATGTGTGTGTATGTGTTGAAAAGGTGTAAATAACATGGGGATTATTTATTTACCAAAATTGGTAAAACATTCTGATAAAGCTCTGGGATTTGAGGCATGTTTAGCATGCAATAAATGTCTCCAGCCTGGTTCTTTTAGTTATGTCCCCAAAGGTGCTTCATGGAAGACTTACTATCTTAAAAAGAATATTCTCCTTCTTAAAAACTCTGGTTTAAGCTAAGTTAAACCACTTTTTTTTCTACAAGATTCTCAGAGCATTTGTAGGCTAATTACATCTCCAAGAAGTGCTAACACGTTATCACTTCTTAAAATTTTAAGACCCTCGTGTCCTGCAGAACATGGCCTGGGGAACACTAAAACATGTTCATTTTTTGATCTCTTCCCTAGAAATTTTAATTTTTACTCCTTGTCAACATGCCAACTTTTGCCTCATGTTTTCATTATGCCACTTTAATATTTTTGGTGGACTGGAAACCATACAGCAAAACTTACTAGAAGTGTGTCAGAAATAATCATACACAGATTCTTTATGATCTCTATGAGAGTCAGAGGTAATTTTCCACTGGTGAAGTGGTTTTTACACATACAAATTGTAATACCCACTTTGGCTAATGAGTGATCAAATCTTCCTGGGTTCTTGGCCATGTTCTTGACCCAAGTTGTCCAGTGCTTTTGCAGACAGCCATGTGGCTATTGGAATTAAAATTAATTAGAATTACTTAAAATTAAAAATTTAGTGGCTCAGTCACAATAGTCACATTTCAAGACTTCAATAGCCAAATGTGTCCTGGTTGGTGACCACCATATTGGATCGAGCAGCTAGGGGCCAATCCACCACCATCAAGGTTTGATGGACAGGCTGTTCTGGATAGTTGATCCTGACAGATAACTGATGAGTCTGTATTTTAGACCAGGACTCATTTGGAAGAGTATCCATTAATGGTCTTATATTGTAACTAATATTTTAGTCTTAATTAAGGTCACTTTCCTGAAATAAACTCTCCAACTAGAAGCAGGCAGCTTTATTTATCCAGTAAGTGAAGATCTGCTTTCAGTATCATAACAATGTTTGATGTGGACAGTTTCATATTCAATAAGGATTTGCTTTCTAAATTCCTTAAAGATTAATTTTTTTCTCCTTAGGAGACTGAGTGCTTACAGACAAGGGCCACATTTCTTTTTAAAAATTTTTAATTTTTTTAAAAAAATTTATTTTTGAGAGACAGAGAGAGACAGTGCAAGCAGGGGAAGGTCAGAGAGAGGGAGACACAGAATCTGAAGCGGGCTCCAGGCTCTGAGCTATCTGTCAGCACAGAGCCCGATGCGGGGCTCGAACCCATGAACTGTGAGATCATGACCCGAGCCGAAGCCGGACACTTAACCGACGCAGCCACCCAGGTGCCCCAAGGGTCACATTTTTGTGCCCATGATACTAATCCAAGGGTTGAGCATGTAATAGAAATTTGTTACCCTAATGATTAATTTTCAAGATGATGGAGTTCACAAAGGCAAGTCATTTCGTTTGAGCCAGAGGCAACCTCTCACAACAGAACTTCAAACAATACTTTAGTTGAGAAATGTTTTAATAGCAGTTCTGTTGATGTGCGTTAAATGGTCCAAGTCTTTATACAGATAGGGGAAAGCCCATTGCTTGATTGATAAAAACCCAGGGTGGCCTGGATGGCTCAGTTGGTTGAGTGTCCTACTCTTGACTTCAGCTCAGGTCATGATCCCAGGGTCCTGGCATTGAGCCTTGTGTCAGGTTCTGTGCCGGCCGTGGAGCCTGCTTCGGACTCTTTCTCCCTCTGCCCCTCTCCCTTGCTCATGCTCTCTTTCTTTCTTTCTCTCAAATAAAGACAAAACTCCAAAATCCTTAGCATGGTCCATGAGACACTGTGTGATCTAGAACTGTCTACATATTGAGCCAAATCTCACAACACTCTCTTCTCTTTCTAGAGTGTTCCAGCTCTACTGGCCTTCTTCTAGATCCTTGAATGGCTGGTTTCTCCCTCTGGTTCTAGCAGATGAACTCAGAAACCCATTCTTCCAGAATGAAATGTGATTCTGGTGGCACTGGCAACCCTATGGCCTCACCTCTGCTGCAGAGGTGAGGGTGTGACGTAGGATAGGCCAGTGAGATTCCTTTATAGAAAGCTTCTGGGAGAGAAGCCTTCTTCCGTCTAGGGTTGCCAGCCCCCAAAGCTGTCTGTGGCTCACCTGTGCTCAGGCTTTGCCCCCTGGCATCTAGGAAGCTATGTGCAGTAGGGGAGAATGAGGGCATCACTCAGAGAAGCAAAGCTGAGGGGGGAAGAAGTGGGTGAAGACCGAAGGACTTCTTAAGCCAAACACAAAAATATATAAACAGTAAAAAGAAATGGATACATTCGACTACATTAAAAATTAAGAACTATGCACCAAAAGATATCACAAAATAAGCAGATAGAGGAAAGGCATTTGTAACTAAAACAAAAGAATAGGTATTAATACAGCAATACATAGTATATTTATTCCAGATCAATATGAATCAATCAATAAGACAGGAAACACAGTAGAAACATGGGGCAAGGATTTGAACATGACTTTCCCAACGGTGGAACTCTCCATGGCCAGTAAACATGGGACCAAGTGCTCTGCATCATTAATAGGGAAATATGAATTAAAACCACAATAAGATACCATTGTGCACTATTGGCTTGGTAAGAATTTAAAAATGTGGTAATGAGGGGCACCTGGGTGGCTCAGGTGGTTAAGTATCCAACTTTGACTCAGGTCATGATCTCACAGTCTGTGACTTCGAGTCCCCGCATTGGGCTCTGTGCTGACAGGTTCAGAGCCTAGAACCTGCTTTAGACTCTGTGTCTCCCTCTCTCTCTGCCCCTCTCCTGCTCGCACTCTGTCTCTCTCTCTCTCAAAAATAAATAAACATTAAAAAATAAATAAATAAACTTTAAAAAAGGTCTGGTAATGACACCAAGTGTTGGAGAAGATTTGGGGCAAGTGGAATTTGAACGCCCTGCTGATAAGAATGTAAATTAGCTCTACTATGTTGGAAAACACTTGGGCATTATCCACACATTTGCGATCAACTCTTCTATGCCTGAGGAGTATTGATCCCCAAAAAGCTTATATCTCCCTAGGGAAGGAAATTTGTGTATGTGTGGCGAGGAACACCTAGGAGAATATTAGTGACAGCCCTAAACTGGAATCCACCTGCATTCGTTTTCTAGGGCCGCCATAACAAAGGACCACAGGACGGAGTGGCTTAAACAACAGAGACTTATTTTGTCACAGTCCTGCAGCCTGGAAGTCTGAGATCAAGGTGTTGGTAGGGTTATTTTCATGGAGGGCTCTCCTGGTTTACAGGTGTATAGGCTGTCTTCTCCCTTCTGTCTTCACACCGTTATCTCTGTGTGAGTCCGCGTCCTAATCTCCTCTTCCTGTACAGACACCAGTCATACTGGATCAGGTCCCACCTTCTGAGGTGCTGGGGGGCCAGGACGACAATGTATGGATGTGGTCAGGGGTGGGGAGTGGTGGACACACAACCCATCTCGTAACAGGAACCAAATGTCCATCAACAGCACACATGTAGCATTTTTGTACAATGGAAACCTAGGACAGTATAGACAGCTAAACTATACATAATGAAAGACATAAATGCATTTTTTACAAAAACCGTATTGAGCCAAAGAATTTTACAACACGGTATTTTTTGAAGTTTACAAAATTCAGATTTGACAAAAACAGTATTGAGCCAAAGGATCTGTGTTAAACACTGTGATGTGCCACTTAAGTTCTTTAAGGACGGGCTCCATGCCTCAGCCACTAGGGGTGCTGCTGGCAGATGCCTCGGGCAGTCAGGTGCCCCCCTCCCCCCGCCCCAGGGGGCCTCAGTTACAAAACCATGCCTCACCCAAGGGCACACCCAACTGGGACAGCCCATGCCCATGACTGATCACTGCGGCCATCTTGGCCCAATATGAGTCAACTCCAGAGGACCCAACAGTTAGCCAAAGCTGTCACTGGACCTGAGTTGCAGCTCAACCCTCTGTCCACCCTTGTTTCTGCCCCCAACCTTCCCCTGCACACGTATTCATTCCAAGGTCAGTCTTTAATAAATATTCTGTGTTCTAAACTCCATCCCAAAGTCTGTTTCTCGGGAAACCCAACTTGAGAGAGTTGGTCCCAAGGGAGACTCTACAGAAGATTGTATGAGTTTCGTAGGGCTTCCCTGACAAATGGCCACACACTGGGTGGCTTAACACAACAGCCTGGAGACTAGAACCCTAAACCAATGTGTCTGCAGGGTTGGCTCCTGCTCTAGGCTCTGACGGAGAATCTGGTGGCTGCTGGTAATCGTTGGTGTTCTTGGCATGTCGATGCTTGGCTTGGCCCCATTCTCTGTCTCCATCTTCATATCACCTTTGTCTTCTTGCCTTCCCTTATAAAAACACTTGTCATTGGATTTAGGGTCCGCTCTATTCCAGGATGATCTCATGTTGAGGTCTTTGCCTTAATTACAACTGTAAAGACCATTAAAAATTTTTTTAATGTTTTATTTATTTTTGAGAGAGAGAGAGAGAGAGAGAGAGAGAGCATGAGCAGGGGAGGGTCAGAGAGAGACACACACATAGAAACTGAAGACAGGCTCCTGGCTCTGAGCTGTCGGCACAGAGCCTGACGTGAGGCTCGAACCCACAAACCGTGAGATCATGACCTGAGCCGAAGCCAGACGTTCAACCGACTGAGCCACTCAGGCGCCCCAAGACCATTTTTCCAATACAATGACATTTATAGATTCCAGGAGACATAGCTTTCTGAGGAACTCTTGCTTAACCCACTACACGGACAATAAGATGGGGTTTTGGACCCTGTCCTGATGGGAGCCAAGTCCCAAGTGGAGGTCTGATTGTTGCCACTTTCTCTAGTGGTGGGCGGGGCCGGTGGAGAGTTGGAAGGGAATGGGTTGGCTGGTGCAGCGTGTCAGGCAGTAAGACATACGGGGGAAGGTTATGATAATCTGGGCTGATGTTCTGGGCATAGAGCAGAGGTCTCTTTGGTGGCCTAGAAGGAGGCTCACCTTCTGCAGGAGAGAGGCAGAGAGAGCTGAGGTCCAGGCCCAAGACTGAATGCTCAGCGTGGCTGAGCTCTGGAGAAGGTGAAATCCCCAAACAAGGCAGGTCTGCTGTGCCCAGGTCAAGGTCCTGGTTGGGAAAGAACAGGAATGTCAGGCTGGTGTCTCCAGCAACCTGGCCCTTCTAGAGCCTTTGGAAAGAGCTCACTGCTCCTTCGGAGTGAGCACTTACTCCCCTTTCGTTTGGGGCTGATGCAGAGGCACCATCTTCTCCAGACAGCTCGTGCTCTCTCCTGCCAGGTGTTTGGCTGTCCTCAGGGCCAAGTCCAAACGAAACCCAGCAGGGGTTGCACTGGGGCCGCCTCAGGCTGCAACCCCCAAGGCAGCAAGTTCCAGAAGGAGCCAGGAGCCCACCGATGTAGCTATGACAAAATCACAGGGGTATTTCTATGTAGATTAAGAAGATACGGATGTATGTTAATAACATTTATCTGTACAGTAATACTTGTATCAATATTAATATGAAGAGCTGTCCAGTGTATCATGTGTAGAAAAGGAAAGAGTTTAACACCAGGAAGGAATAAACAAGATGGTTTGCCGATGATCCGATTGTCTACTGAGAAAGTTTAAAACAATAAACCAACTGAGAAATGTGTAGAATTAAGTACGGATTTTATTAAGTGATTGAAATTTTCCCCCCTTGCCTCCTTCCCTTTCTAGGTACCTGAAGTTTAAAAAAAAAAAAAATATATATATATATATATATATTATATATAATTCTCTAGTTTTCCCTCATATCTACTGGTAACTATAATATATAGTAGAAAGATAGAAAAAGTGGAATAGAAATAATAAATATCTGAAGTCTATATGATTATAAGAGCAAACCTTTTTGAAGGAGGCAAAAAATTTAAAAAATTGAGAGATATACCATGTTCTTGAATCTAGACAAAATTCGGTATAATATAAATGTTAATCCAGGATTAATGGATTAATTGGCCAGTTCGATATTTAGCTATATAACTTTCTGTTTTTTTAAAAAAATGGCTAAGTATACAAAATTAGTCAAGTAACGTAGAACGTGCAAAATAATAAGAAAGAGAAAGAAGCCAAAGAGAATCGTGTAAAAATAATCGTGTTACTGGTTTATACTCCTTCAGCGGGTGCCTCTGAATATGACACATAGAGGTCTGTGTACACAAATTTACATTCACAGAATTCTACTAAATTTCATATTTCAGAACTGGTATTTTTCTTTAAAAAATTTTAATGTTTATTTTTGAGAGAGAGAGACAGAGACAGAGAGACAGAGAGCAAGCAAGGGAGGGTCAGAGAGAGAGGGAGACACAGAATCCGAAGCAG
>PISW01008826.1:0-68791 GCA_004023785.1 Mungos mungo | reverse complement strand
ACACACACACACACACACACACACACACACCAGCGTTTCTTAAACCAAGAGTCAGAAGCCAGACTTGTCCCCTTGTTGAAGTCTCCTTTACCCCCACGGATAGAATTTCAATGTCCACGTGCTTTTTGCTTCAGGATGTGTGGACACTTTTGCCCCCAAATAAAGGCCTTTTTTCCTCCCTTCCAACCCGCCGCTAGCACAGGCTCTCTTTCTTTTAGGTTCCAGGCCCAGTTGTCTCCCAGCCCCTGGGCGAGAGGACCCCACGAGAGGCAGGCGCAGCCTGCGCTCATCCGCTAGTGAGAAACTCCTGTAAAGGCGCGGAACCGCCTGCTCTGACAGCGCATCGGCCTGGGCTGAAAACAAAACAAAACTCAGAAAGTCTGTCAGATTAACACACTGGGGAGCGCGCAGTTTTCGGTTTAGAAAACCAGGGGCTTGGGCGGGCAGACCTTTGCCCTGTGCCAGGCTACCGAAGCGCAGGCAAGGGGTGCGCAGCCTCCGGGTGCGGTGGCGGCACCCAGGACCGCTCCTGGAAGCCAAGACGCGGGGCTGCGTGCGCGTTTGCCTGTGCGGCTGGCTCTTCTCGATGCAACTTTTCCATTAGCTGCTTCCAAAGGGAGGAACGGCGTGAGAAGGAAAATGGGCTGATGCTAGGGGAATCTTCCTAATTAGTAACTTCTACGGACGCCAGGGGATGGGGCTGGTCTAACTCAGCTCTCGGGTGCTCGCTGGCTAAGCTCCCAGCTTAGCCTTCAGCCATGAACTCCAGAGCAAGACTGAGGGAGAGTACACCGCTGCGCCGCTCTGCTGGGCGCGAGCGCGTCGCTGGGTCAGTGCCCTAGACACCCGCAGCAGGTGCCTGCCTCGGGTTTAGGAGCCTGCGTGCCGGGTGGGAGAGACTCAGGCGCGGACCCTGCTTACAGCAGGGGGACCACTACGCAGGGCCAAGTAAAAGGCGCGGATACTGCCAAGAGAATCAAAAGTTGCTGCCGGGGAAAGGAAAAAAGACCCCAGGGAAAGAGACTCTCGTCCCCACCTCTCACCCTTCGCCCTGTGCGTTGTAGCACTGGCGCTGCTGCTGTGGCGGTCATGGGTTTGACAAGGAAGCCAAAACAAGGCTCAAGGGGAGCACTTTGGGGCCTCCGAGCATCTTAATCCAGACAGCAAAGTGGAGCGGGCCAGAGAATTCATCATGACTAACGAGGAACGAGCTCTTTGGGGAGTGGCTGAGTTGTTTATAAATCACCACGTTGAGCACCCGCCCGGGCAAGGCGCTTTGGCTGAGAATTTCCACGTGCCCTGTGTTTATGGGCGTGTGTGTGGGAAAGAGAAATGGTTAGGGGAGGGGCGAGCCCACAGGCCGCCAACGGGACGGACCTGCTTCCCTCCACGCGCGCACCCGCGCGGCGAGGCGAGGACACACACGGAGTGGCGCTCAGTCCCAGCGCAAGCGCGGAGCCACTGCCGCCGCGCGCCTGGGGGCTGCTAGGAATCCCGTAACTTTGCCCGGCTAGGAAAAAATGAAAAAGTCCTAGCCTCGGAGCGCGCAGACTCGTGCTGGCGCTGGAGGCTCCTCGCCTGGGAGCGAAGGGGCTGGGCGGCGAGCAGGACCGCCTCCTCTCTACTGCGGTCCCGAGTTCCCCGCGCTGGACGCGCGGCTCTCCTGGGGCTTTGGGAACGCACCGGCGGCGTGCCAGCAGCGTCCCACCCAGGCCGGCCTCAGCCCTCTGCGCCACCCCCCACCTCCGCCTCCCGGCTCGGAGAACTCAGAGATCCCCAGATGGAAGAATCCAGCCGCCGGGGAGGACAGTGTCCGAATACTCAGCAGCTCACCCCCCCCCCCCCCCTTCGTCCTTTCAGGGCAGGTGTCTGCTGTACTCTGGATTTGATTTCACATCTCTCAGGGAACAAGGCCCTTTGCAGCCCGTGTGGGTGATACACTCGAGGGAAGACAGGGTTTCCAGACACATCTCTGAGAGAACCGAGGCGGCCGGGCTCGGAGTCAGTTTAAGTCTCTCCACCTGCCTCTTCTTCTGCCTCCTCCCCTCAACTCCAGGCTTCGGGCGCTCGGTTGGGCGGTGGGGGCAAGAATATGCTGCACGTGTACATCAAAACTTCCTGTCCGCAAAGGGACTTCACTGGCGATTACCACTCTGATATCCATCCCACGTAGAGGTCCCGGGTCTCTACTCCACTCCGCCTCCCACCCCCCACCCACCCCCGTTTCTCGGGCAGACGTTAGAGCCAAAAGGTTCTCTATTGGGCAAGCGGGGTAGTTCTCCCGGATTAATACACCCAATAAATCCCCGGGAGTACACAAAGCAATGCCCAACCCCTGGGCCTCAGCCTCCGCACCCCACCCCCAACCTCGGAGCCGGGCCAATCGCGGGGCGGGCAGGGCTGGGCGCGCACCAGGGCTCGGTGTCCCACCTCCCCCCGCGCTTCCCCCGCCTCCCTGCTCGTCGCCGGAGGCCCGGCTGGCGCGAACGCCGGGTCCAGAGTAGCCTCGGCTTCCTGTCTGTCTCCCGGCGCGACTCCTCCCTGGGGCTCCGGGAACCGAGACTCTCGAGGGGGGGGGGGGTGTTTAGCTCCAGATGGGGGCTTCTTCATCTTCAGTCCCCCCCACCTCCACCGACGCGGGCGCCTTTCTTTGCGGCTGACCCTGCCAGGGCAGAGTCTGCAGGTCTGTCTGCCTTTCTCCAGCCCGCATAAAAGCGCGTTGAAGGTGTCTCGGGGAGACACCTCCAGGTTTTGATTCAGCTCATTCCCTTTCACTGTTCAAAGCAGCTGTTCAAATGCAGAGGCTGCTTACGTTGACGTGGAGAGGATTTCAAACAACCCTAAAATGCTTTGAACTGACAAGGTGTCTTGATATCTCCCTCACTTCAGCACAGTTCTCTGAGATCACTCGCTAGGACAATGGCGAGCGGGCCTCGCTGCCTGGGGGCGGCTGCAGGGTCCCCTGGGCCCTTTCAGCGAGAACAGGCTTGAGGCACCCTAAGAAGCGATCCTGGCAACGGCGCCACCCCGTGCCCTTCCCTTAAGTCCCAGGAAGGGCTGTACTCTGTGGGTGTCCTGACCTGGACTGGTTTGAAGAAATGGTGCGGACACCCTCTTGCCCGGGTGCACTGCGTGGAAAGGAAACAACTCAACGTATGCGAGTCACCGAACGTCACCGAAAAGACCCCTATTTATCTCCACACTGTCACGCTCCTCAAAAGACAGATCTGGGCCTGGCCCCTTAACCCATGGCCCCCAAAGTCGTCACTTGAATAACGGTAATGGTATCAGTCCATGCACTCTAACTTGAACTTTAATTTATTAACTCATTCATCTACTAAACACACTCACACTATAGGTAAAAAAGCATTTATTTATTTCTCTGTACCAGGACTTGGCAGCAAAACCACCATAATCATCCGTATACATTGGGCTGAAAGAACACAGTTACTAAAATAGAGATGAGATGGTATTCATTTGATAGATCTTAATTTATTTCTTATTTATGTAGACTCATGATAATAGAAATCAGGAAACAAAGGGAAATTTCTTAGGATGTGGCAACTGGCTTAAACTTGGATAAAATTGCCTATTGGTGTCTTTTTTTTAATGTATCCATCTTGGAGGAGGGTTGTTTGGATCTCTTTTTTTCCCACTCCTCCCTCCTCCCCTCCTTCTCCTCTCCTTCTTTCCCTCCTTCCTCTTCCTGGGTCCCAGTCCTTCATTCCGGTGCTTTCTGCTTTCCTGCTAGCCCCCGATGACATTTCATTTGGTGGAGAGCTCCCCCACATTTGAATGGAACTTCTTTGCTAAGGGCCTACAGAATGTCAAAACTGAGGCTCCCACCTCAGAGCTACAGCTTTAAACAGCCAATCCACACAAAGAGGCAGCTGGCTGCTTTAATGAAAACCTCCTGAAAGCTTCAAAAAGTGCAGTCTTGGGGATGCATTCATAAAGAGCATGGAAAATCCATTTTCAAGTTGCCAGTTCTTCTGAGAGACACAATAAACGTTTAGCTCCTTAAAAAAACAACAGAAATTAATATCTTTAATTATGTAGCAGCGCACTGTCACCACAATTTTAAAAATCCCATACAGGTTTATATTAATTACTGCCTATACGTGTATTTTACAAGTTTCTAAATGTGCATCTGGCTCTATGTCATAAATGGTCTCCAAGAAGAAAAAGTTTTCTGAAAGTTGAAACTCCCATTCTTCATATGTTTGGCAACTCTATGTTGGTCGACACCTCACATACAGATGATTCTTTGCTATTGTGTAAACCAGTGAGATGTAATGTTCTAAGTTCAGTATTTGAAATGAAATTATTTGAATTCATGGATATTAATCTCTTCCCCCTTTACTCCCAGTTCTGAATCTTGTCATTAAAAATGATCCCCCCTTTGTAGTCCGCAAGTGAATATTTTATAGACAGGCGCGGTTTGAAGACTTCTAAAACCACATCAGCCAGGCAGCCTAGCTGTTTCAGGGATTACTTTGAGTAATTTATCAAAGGAAGCCTGCTAAATTTTGAGTGGTGAATATGAGGTCTTACAGGGGGGAAAGCATAAAGGACACATTCCCTCGGTGCGGGAGATAAATTCTATTTGGAGTTAATACAGCTTGTTTATATTGAAATATCAGGAACAGAACAGGAGGTGATTGGTAGCTCCTAGTTCCCTTCCTGAAATTTTGCTTTTAAAGGACTAGTGACTTGCTAGCAATGGAGCCTGAGGGTGCCCACGTCCACCCCCCCCTCCTCCCGCCCCTTTAAAGCAGGTGGATGGCTGACTACCGGGAGGGAATGACAACTCTTTGATAAATTAAAGGGATTTCCACACAAACCTCCTTAGTTCTAAAGCATTTGAAAATGAAGCTCTTGCCGCAGTCCGTTCCCTTTCTTAGGCTCTGGAATGATTTGTGAAGCGGAAGGCAAGGGGCAAGAGCACCGACACACACCTGCGCAGAGGCGCAGTGGAAGGACGTCCCTAGCAATTTCACTGGTGCGGTGTCCAACGGCTAGGGCTGGGTTTCGATCGCAGGGGGAAACAAGACTGCATTTGGTTGAGGCTGGACTTTGGTTTTCTTATTCTGGCTGCACGATCAGGAATGTAAATCCCTTCTAAATTGTACGAATGCACTTAACAATCGCGTTGTTAGTGTCCGGGGACCGCATCCAGCGGGGGAGGGATGATGCGCGGGAGCTAAGTTTTTCTTAAGGGCAGTTAATCACAGCGGTAATAGCTGTGGGCCAGGACTTTCTCCTGGGTTTCTGAGTTTTCAGATCTGTCATTCTAGACACCTTTGAACTCGATATAGTTAGGGATGACTATTTTTTTAAAGGCAGGGTTCCAGAACGGGTGTCCCTGGGATGTAAAGGGTGGCATTGTCCGGAAAACGACGCAGAAAGAGGACACTTTAGGCAGGTTGGAGCAATGAGAACAGTTCACTCCGCTTGTCTTTCCTTCGAGTTTTCGATGGTAATCTAGGGCAGCCGGGTCCCAGCATTAAATGCAAAATAGGAAAACAGGACACGGCCGAGTCACAGGCCTGATCATATTAATGCCCTAGGTCAGAGGGAGAGAATAATGAATAGGCGCGGAGCTCAGTTCGTGGAACGGAACCTAATTAACCTTGGGAGAGTGAAAGAAAGTCAGAGATCATGCCTAGGATCGTGGTTTAGGATGCTTATATTTACGTGAATGTGAGTGTGTGCGGATGGGGGGCCGGGAGGGAGGGAGTAGTCTGCTTTGTGCATTATACTAATAACTGGTTGGTTTTTTTTGTTTTTTTTTTTAACCCTGAAAGAAAGCTGGAGTTTGTGCTACTCAGGACCATCCAACCACCCACATAATCCCGCGGAGAACTCCGCTGTGGGAGCTCCCGAGCTCTGCCAGGAGGTTCTGTGTCACGGCCTCGGCCTGCGTGGGGGATCAGCCGGGGTGGGGAGAAGGGGCTGCGGCGTCCCAGCGCCCTGGCCTGACCTCCGGAGGGACTGCTAGGGAACAGAGCTGGATGGGGGTGGGGGCGTTCCCTGCCACTGAACCACTGAGCTCCTAGGCAGGTCCTGGCTGCGATCCGGTGGAGGAAGACGAGGGCGAGAAGCGGGAGGCCGGGCCATTGTCCAGGGAGGGCGCATTTTTGTCCGGATGCTGCTGGTTGCTATAGAGAGGAGGGAAATCCAAACAGAAGGGCTCAGTTCGCCTTCTTCGGGCCTGGGAGCAGCGTTCTCTGCTCTCAGCCAAAATAAAAGTGCCGCCCGGGGCCTGGCACCCCTTCCCGGGAGAGCTGACCGTGGGGCTTGAGGAGAGGGGCCCCCGGATCCGGGCACCTAGCAAGGGGAGGGGTATCCAGCCCCGCAGGGAACAGCAGGTTACCGCTGGAGCGGGCGGAAAGCACCAGCCACAACTCATTCTCTCTCTCTTTCTTTCTTCTTTCTTCTTCTCTCTCTCTCTCCTCACTTGCATTCGAGGTGACGTCTTTTATTTAAGAAAAACCTTAAAACCTCAAACTCTTGTGACTTTACCAGGGAGTGAAACTCCCTCTTCACAGGGGCAGATGGCAGCTTTTCGGCGTTCGAGGCGCCGTCGGAGGAGAGCGACCTGCGCGCTGCAGGACGCTGCACGGGGAAGGAGCGACACCACCAGCGGCAGAAAAACCTGTTTGTTATAAGTTTAAAATTCACTCAAAGGGAAATTTCACTAGAAATGGGGAGTGGATGAAAATTTCTCACATTTAAAAGGGACTCTTATTTTGCAGTAGCGTGTGTGTGTGTGTTTTAATGTCTTGCTATTCAACTTTGGAAACTGTGTGTGGTGGAGAGGTTACAATAAAGGCTCTTCACGGCTTATAATTTCTCCCAACAGTACAGTGCAGAATAGCTAGGGGAAGACAGCAATATTTAGTGGATTGCGAGCTGTTATCTTTAGAAACTTTTGAGTTGGTATTTTTAAAAAGGAGGATATTAGTTTACTCTAGGTCAGGTAAAAAGTTAGGAGGTTATTTGTGGGGACAACTTATCCACAACAGATCGGGACAAGATAGTAGGGGCTTAAAAAAATTAATTCTCTTTTTCCTGTGACTTTTAAATTCACTCTCCCCCTCCCTCTTTTCTCTTTCTTTTTTCTGTTCTCTTCTCTCTGTTTGTCTCTTGCCTACACACTGCCTGAAAACCTAGAGAGAAAACTTTTATTTGACCAGAGGAAGTCATTGAAAGACAAAGTCAAAAGCACTTTTCTCTCACCTCCATTTAAAATATATCCTTTCCTTCCCAGTGACAAGTCCCTTCACACACACACACACACACACACACACACACACTTCACACAACTTTGTAAGAAGTTCCTTGATTCATAATAACATTCACATTTTTAAAAATGCTTGAAAGAAATCATGTTAATGAAGAGAACATTTGCAGTAATTTGGTGATAATTATCAGAATCGCCACATATTCGCAGAGGCTTGAACAATACGTGTTCAGAGAAAAGCAAAACACATTATTTTAATAGTCTGATATGCAAACTATGGACCGTTCAATTATGTGGCTTAATAATGCATACATGATGTGATCTTGTTATTGGGATGGGAAGGTCTGCCATGAGTCACTCCTAAGACACACTGTGCTTTCACATCCAGTAAAATCCATTGCCATGGATCAGGGGCCCCTGCCAAACTGCATTTAAGAGAATAAAAATTAATGACTGAGAATTTGAGCGTTAAATTAACATTAATTATATGACCTGCATGCTGGAAAGATTAAATTTCTTACGCCCTAATTAGATAACATCTTCTCATATATCAAACAATTTCCATTTTCATTTCCAGGTTTCAGGAATACAATGCAAGTTGGGGAGAGGCAGTTAGTTCAGGGGTTTCCTTCTCTGAGGTCAGAGTTGGAATGTCCACCCACCATCTCCTCTGCTTTCCTTGTGAAAAGCCTCAGGTTGGAGGTCATAGGAGAGAGAAGGGAGCTTTCTCCACTTCTTACAGTGGCGGTAGTTAGTAGGGGTGTGGGGGAGGCTTGGTGGGCGGACCCCTAGTAGACCTGGAGCATAGGAAGCTGTTCCAAAGAAGGCTGGGCCACCAGTATCTCAGGCCAGGAAAACTAGGTGGTAAGGTCCCTGGCGGAGACCCAGAAGAAAGGAAAGTCCAGTCAAAATGCACCTTGGACCGTTTTAGAGTAGAAACGTCTAAGCTAGAAGTGCAAGGACACAAGGGTTCCTTGTGTTGTATTTGGAAAAGCAAAAAAGGTTTTCTTAGGTGAGGAACAACCAAAGGCCAAGATAGCAGCGCATATTTCTTTCGGGAAGAGGTTCTTAAGAGATTGGTCTGCGATCTCCCCAGCAGGGCCCTGACATTTTGAAATCTCACACCATGCTAACCACAGGCACCCATGCCAACGAGACTAGCACGGCCTGTCTGACCCTGTCTGGGGCCAACATGTGGCTGGCGAAGGCCACCAAAGGTGAAGAGTGAGCCCGGTGCCTGTGTCTGTGAGACTCCCGTATTTGAAAACCTGTTGCCGACCAAAGTAGGGGGGCAGGGAAAGGGCAGGATTAGGGTAAGCAGTACCCTTATCCCCCATGGAGAGATGGTCTGTGGTGGCGCGTCCCTTCTCTCTATTCCTAAAATACAATTTAGGGGTCCTAGGGCTCCGAAGAAAGCTGCCATGTTCGTTTGGTTTGGAAACAATGCACATGGACTTCAATTCCTGGAATTAGAATTCAGAGTTTCCTCTTGGATACTCCTTGTGGCCCCAGACCTCTCACGTTTCCTTCTCCTCCTTCCTCCTCGCCTCCTCATCCCTAGGGACACTGAAGACCGCCGGGACCATTCGGACAGCTGCCCGGAGCACCGGGCGGGACCAGCAGGGCGAGATTAAAACCTCAAGGCGGCGGCTACTAAGTCACTCAGAATAGAGTTTTCACGTGTCAGTGTTTCCATTCAGCCACTTTCAGGCTTCTGGGGAAAAGGGCAGGCGTGCGTGAGCGCGAGTCTACGCGGTCGTAAATAGTGTGTTACACGGCGGGGTGAGGGGGGGAGATGTTAGGAAAGTTAGCAGATGCGGGCGGGAGGGGGTCTGTGCCCGCGGGTTCCCCTTCCCGCGGAGCCTTTGGGCACCGCTGTCGCCGCGGAGGTGGGCGGCGCTAGGGGGCCGCGCCCCGTGGGCCCCAGCCGGGCAGATGCCTTGCGGGGCTGCAGGCGCCGCGGCTCCCCGCCCCCCCCCGCGCTCCTGCCGGGCCGGGCCCTCAGGCCGCCCGCCGCGCGGCTCCCCTGCGCGCAGACCGACGCACGCTCACACTTGGCAGTTACTTAGCGCGCACTCCGGGTCGCGAGTGAAAGCCAGTCTCGGGGTTGGGAGGGACCTGAAAGTTAGCCCACTCGATTTCTGGGGCTCGAACACGTCTGCCTCAGATCGGCGCGCAGCCTGGGGGCCCCGGGACGGCGGAGCGGGGAGGCAGGGCTGGGCTCCGAGGCGGCGGGTGGGGCGCCTGCCCCGAGTCTGGGTGGGGAAGGGCTGCGGGGCCTTGGGAAAGTCTGGCGGCGTTTAGAAGCCAGCCAGCGCGGGCTCGCGCTCCCCGCCCACCTGCTGCTCACCGAGGGGGGTCGGAGGGGAGGGCGGCAGCATCCGGGGGTAATGCAGGTGAGGCGGGAGTGAAAACAGATAAAAGATGGTCCTTCCCGCCTTCCCCTGTCCCCCCCCCCCTCCGAATACAGACATTTCTCTCTTGGCAGAGAAACGTCTCTCCTGGCAGGTCTACAGAATTAGAACGTCGCAGCTGTTGTGGCGAGAACTTCGCAGCCCCGCTACTTGGGCAGAGAGGAGCCTCTGTTCGCTCACCACAGCTCCCTCTTCCCCTTTCCGCCGCTTTCTCGGTTTGCAGTGTCTTTCTCCTTTACGCAGACCCCACCTCCCCACCCCCCAGCGTGCCTTTGCTCGAAATGGTTACTCCTTTTAGAAATTGGAAAATCAATACTAGTTTAGCTTCTTCCGTGAGATGATGCACTGTCTAACCTTATGGGGAGGGAAACAGCCGAAGGCACAGCTCCAGCCCCTGGAGAATTTTACATAGAAATTTACAATGAACGACACTCCTGAGCGCTGCTGAAGTACGCTTCGGTTAGTAGCATTACTATAAGCCCAAGACACACCTCTTACGTACGTATTCACTGTTTGGTCGTGGTTGAGGTTTGGTTAAATGATTGATTAGAAGCTTGCACTGTGGGTGTTTATTCTTCCTGTTTTCTTAAACCACTTCTTGGATGGTTTCCTGTTAGTTTTCAGATGTCATTTGCAGCACAGACAGATTTCATATGCCTAGTGCAGATTGTCTTCAAAGTTCTAGTTTAAAGAGCATTATGTAAGCCTCTCTCTATTTACATAAGAGCTTTAACTCAAACCTCTCAGAAAACCATTTATTACCAACTGAAACCCATCCAGGGGAGCGGCATAACCGACCTGTTTCTTTATGACACTCTCAAGAACAGCAGTAGTTCATTCTATTTGAAAAAAGAGAAAAGCAGATGTAACAAAGAATTGGAGTATTTTGCATTTTTATTCAGCTAGGTTTTATATCACTTAAGCATTATTCTTAAGCTTCAGGCAGCGCCAGCATTTATAGAATACACTTTTTCTCTATGTGGTCAGTATTTAGGTGACAGAGCTGGCCCCTTCTCCCTCAAGTTTGATCCTAAAACAAAGATCTTTTAGAAGTAGAATCAATTGAATAAAAACTTTACTAAATTCTAAATTACTAAAAGTATTCATGAATTCATGATCACTGTAAACAAAATTCAAGCAATAATAAAATATATAGAAATATAGAGAGGTTTATTTCTTTATTGACTATCTGGATCTTCATCACATTCCCTTTCCTGTAGAAAACCACTGCTAGTGGTTCTTTTCTCCCTTTCTTTTTCCCTTCCCTCCCTCCCTCCTTTTTTTCTTTCCATCTGCTTTCTAAACTTTGGAGAAGATTTGTATGTTACACATTGTTACAATTACTTTTAGGAAGATAGAGCCTGATAAGATAAGAAACTTACTAATAAGGAGTTCAAAATTGGGACACATTGGAAAGGACAACATCTTGTCCTAAATCACATGGTATGCTAGTTTTGGGACATTGTTCTGTGTTAACTGTGTTAGCTGGGGAAAAATAAAAAGCCATTTAGACCTTGGTACCTTCATGACAATAGAAAAGATCAACAAGGGTCCTAGAGATATATAAAACTATTAGAAGCAAGAAATAACTTCAAGAGAGTTCTTAGAGTATAAGGTTATTCCTGGTGGCTACCTTTTGTTTAAACAAAACAGACCCAGGACAGATGCTGTTCTACAGCCATATCCCAAATACGAAATTTGTCTTATTAGGAACTTGTCTTGTTAGGGCGTTTTTTCACAGGATCCCCCTTCTAAGATGTAATTAGGTGCTGTTATGGGTAGTTTTACCAAGAGGATTTGTGAATCTGACAGGTTGTGTCTCAAGTATCCTCTACCACCTAGTGGCCTTCCCTTCCCTCTTCCCTATTACTCTGACCACACAGTCCCTAGTCTGCCCTTTGTGATATTTTAACCCATTTAGACTCTTTTCTCTGAGGGACTCTTCACGATTGCCTTCCCTATCATCATTAATCTGATAAGGTAATCAACACAAAGGTGTTAACGAATGATAAATGTGGGGCACCTGGATAGCTCAGCCTGTTGAGCGCCTGACTTGGGCTCAGGTCATGATCTCAGGGTTCAGGTCATGATCTTCAGGTATGTGAGTTCAAGACCCACATCCGGATCACTACAGTCAGTGCAGAGCCCTATTCCGATCCTTTGTCCTTCTCCCTCTCCCACTTGTGCATGTTCTCTGTCTCAAAAATAAGTAAACATCTTTTAAAAAGCTGACAAATGCAAAGAGACATTTATTTTTTCCAAAGCAGTTGGAGGGTCCATGTTATAGGCTCACAACAATGAATCTCAGTAGTGGAACTGGAATTTGAGACTGTGGTTGGCAGATGGGGAAGATATTTTAGGCAAGAGGAATTCACAGCATTCCTAAAATAAAGCCACATGGCCGTGAGTCATGTTCTTTGTCCTCTCTTTAAAGACTAGCTCTACCTCCGTGATATATCCAGATAGAATGTTTCTACTGGAAAAACAGTGCCAGTGTAGAATTCTTTAATAGTAATTAAGCAGAGTTGGACACATTTTAATGGGATTGATGTTATATTGAAGAATTTACTTCTAGTAGCAGGTTCCATGAAACTGAAACCACTCTCTGGAGAGAATGACCCATGATTGGCCAATAAAAGTATTTGTCCCCATAGTGATTGGTTTGGGAAGTGCGCATGACCTGAGCAGGCCAATCAGAGCCAATGAACATTACCCTATAATTTGGGCCAGAGTGATGAGAAAGGAGGAAAAAAAATTAAAGTTCAGATGCCTTATACACTAAGATAAAAGCCTTCATCTTCTAGGCGCTTTGTTGTGGAGATAATGTGCTAGAAAGAAACCAATTCAGAGCAAAGCAAAAGACAGAGTAATATAATACGGTGTAATTGAGCCCCTGGATTGAGCTGTGTGTGAATTTTAAAAAATTTTTTATTTAATTTTATTATTATTATTATTATTATTTTTTTTTGTTACATTAACCAAGAAAGTAGCCCTTACTTCCTCCAACTTAGTCTGAATTTTGGTCCCTTGCAAGTTTTTTAAAAAAAACTTTTTTTAAAGAGAGAGAGCAAAAAAAAAAAAAAAAAAAAAAAGACAGAATCCCAAGCAGGCTCCACCCTCAGCACAGAGCAGACTGTGGGGTCCATGATAAGAGATCATAACCTGAGGCAAAATCAAGAGTCAGTGGTGGCTCAGCTGGCTCAGCTGACTGAGCTGCACAACTGACTGAGCAGCCCAAGTGCTCCTGTCATTTGCAATTTAAACAGCCTTGCTTGACTCATGATTCTCATGCTCTTAAGGGCAAAAGGTTGAGTTAATCATAACTTTCAATTCATGGCACATTATAATCATTGACTCACACTAAGTCCTTTTCTTCTTTCCTTCCTTTCCCCCTCCTGTCCTTCATTCTCCTTTATGTCTATATCTCACTCTGGTTCCTATCTCTGTCATAAGCTACCATTCTAATATGTTGTATGTATTCTTGAAAATAAATATTGATATTTTGACAGAATTATTTTTTAACTTATGTAAATGACGCTGTGTTGATGATCCTGTTCTGTTTCTTGCTCTTTCACTCAGTACCCTGTATTTAATATTTTTTAATGTTGCTTATGTGTACATTAATTTGTTGCTTCCAACTGCCACAAAACTCTCCTTCATGTGTGTATTAGTCAAGCTCCACTAGGCAAAGAACAAACCATACTAGGTATCTCAGTAGAGAATTTAATAGAAGGAGTTGGTTACACAGGTGTTAGAGAGCTGAAAATGCAAAAAATAAAGACTAATGGAATATAGAGGTAGTAACTGCACAAAAAGTCAGTCTGGGAGAACAAAAATAAGAGACTGAGGCTTTCAAGTCTAGAGGAGAAGCCCCAGGGAGTTGGGACTCAGACCTCTGAAGAGGGAGTGCTCCTCAGCTCGTACTAATACATTGAGGTAAGAGGAATAGTCTCAGAAGAGTTGAGACTCACACCTCAGGGGGCATTGAGGGCAGGACTAACAAGGCTGCTTCTAGGAGTGACAAAAAATGTTGGAGGTTGAAACACACTGCTGCTTCCTGGGTGAAGTATCTTTTTATTGGGTGACGCTGACAGGTGTCAAAAGGTGTCAAATACTTGGCCAATGGGATGTTTTGCTTTTATTTTATACACTTATTATTTAAATTTTTCTATTGCTATCATACCAATTGGTACTCACGTACCCAATGTCCTGTGAAATATTTCTTTAAAATGTTACTATAATCCTATCAAACTATGTATGGGTATGAACTTACCAAAGCAGATACGTAAATAACAAGAAAACAAATAAACACACACACATACTTTTAAACTATTTTCAGTGCTGAAGAAAGACTTTTGCAGGATAAATTCAGTAAACATTTCATCCTCAAAAATGATAGTCTTGTTGTGTAGAGTTGGAGGATATTTCAGACTTAGTTAGGCCAGTGGAGCAAGCAAACCTCATTTAATTCACACTGTGGGGGAGAATAGAAGGGCCAGCATTCACTGAAACTGGGAGCAGGCATACTGGCTACTCAAAACAGTTTATAAGAAATGACCATGCAGTAAATAATATGTTGTTTACATTAATGTTTGTCAGACTGTCCTCCCTGGGTGATGTGCTCCGCTCTCCTTGGAGAGCCAAGGAAGTCCAGATAAAGGCCAAAAAGGATGAATTTGCCCATCTGCTTCATAATTTTCTGGTACTTAGTCAAGGCAACATTGTCTATTGTATACTGGCTATTCAGTTCACGGTTCTATATTTATGGAGTTATCACAGTGCATATGAAAGTGGAACTCTTTGTTCTCTTTTTCCAGTTGAGGTACATGACCAAATCCAATCTTTTCTTGCTTTCTTTATCTACTTAAAAAAATCTTTAATTTAATTGACCAAAGAAACTCTTTTTTACCTTATTTCATATTGCCTTTCTCAACCCAACATCGAGCTCTTAATATATGCCAAAGGATGTAAAGTGAATAAGACACTGTGATAGAAAACCAGTGTAATGGTGTTTCTCATACTATGAGCTCACAGACTAGTGGTGGAAGATGGATAGGCAAATATTATAATGTGGTCTGTGGCATCTTTCACTCATTTGCTGACCAAGTTTGCTTCTAATCAATGTCCCCCATACATCAGGCACTGTGCAGTGGGTCTCAAGCTTGGTTCACATTAGGTGGACCACCTGAGAAATCTAAAGAAGACATACTGGTCCACCCTCAGGGATAATCATTTAAATGGTTAAGCTTGGGTCCTGGGGTTTTCAAAACTGCCCAGGTGATTCTTATTTGCAGCCAACGTTGAGAACCCCTGCTCCAAAGAGAAACATTTTCCTGTCCCTTAGGAAACTCATAATTTCATGACAGAAACAGATATGTAACCAGACAATTGTAATCCAGTGTGAAGGGCCTTATGACAGAGATGAGTATGGGGAGCTATGGCCCTCTTCTTCCCTTTTTTAGATGAAGAATTTAAGAGTGTCACATGTTAATAGATTTGTCCAGTATCATGAATCGATAGAGCCAGAATATATATTTAGATCAGTCCTATCTGACCCATCTAAACCGTTCCACTAACTCCCAATCGAAGGAGACTATACTTCCCCATAAAAGGAAAAGATAAGAGCCAGCACAATTTATGTTCATTGTTTTACAGAGGAATCCGTAGTGTTTTTGTATCTTCTAATATGGATAGTACTCATATGAGTTTCCAAAGGTTTGCAAGTGAAAAACTATAACAGCATTAAAACAATAATCTGGTGATTCCATGTTCTCAAAATATTTTCTGAGCTAGATATCCATAAATAAATCCTGTAAAGACAGTATTTTTACGTCATGATTTCTATGTGCCTTGGAATATCCACCTAACACAACTGAATGATGTTTATTTACTTATCATTCTCATGAGAGTACGATAATAGCAAATACAATTCCAAAATTCAGGGTGGAGTCCTCTTTGATAATCTGGTCCATAATGATTAAGTCTTGAAATATACAACATGATGTAATTTGGACATCCCCTGGGCCTTCTAGTTAGACGTTTTTGCTTTCCTAGAGACTTCACAGCATCCTCTTATTTTTTATGCAGGAGACTAAAAATCTGAATGCAGTTTCTGTTTAACTTATTCTATTTTAGGTTTTTATTTTTTATAGTTTTTCTTTAGGAAAACTTTTGCCTGTGGAAAAACATCTCAGCTCATCATAAAAAGGGTATACGCAGGCAAAAAGCAAAATAACTTTTCTACATTTTCTACTGATGTTTTATACATCAGTGAGGTTGTGCATGACATGTCCAAATTGAAAAGAAAAAAACTGAAGCCGCTTCTCTGCGATGTCCATCTGGAGGTTTCCTGAGTAAGGAGTATTAGCCAAACTCTGGAAGAAACCCCTAGCCCTTGCCAGTACAGTGCTGGAACTGGAGCTGACAAAAAATGTGGAATAAAGAAGAATGTTACAATTTTAACTACACTGCAGCAGTGACCCAGTGAAAACAAGAGAGTCTAGACAGTCAACTTCTAAAGTTTATTTGTTTATTGACTTTGAGAGAGAGAAAGAGAGAGAGACAGAGAGAGAATGCAAGCGGGGGAGGGATATAGAGAGAGGAAAGAGAACATTCCAAGGTTCCATGCTGACAGCACAGAGCCTGATGCAAGTCTTGTTCTCGTGAACCATGAGATATGACCTGAGCGGAAATCAAGAGTTGGATGCTTACCCTACTGAACTACTCAGGCTCCCCGAGAATGAACTTCTAAAAGTAAACTTTGAAAAGAAAAAACCCAGTGATGCAAATACTTTATGAGGCAATAAACAGTTAAGTGTCATGAGATATTTGATAGTCATAATGCTTTTGATCCAGAGATTTCAGAGTATCTAAAACAAAAATATCACAATTATTCAAATTATGAATATCTATAGGGGCTCTTTTAAATGTCATATAGCCCTTTTATTTTCATTTGTGAGATTGTTTTGAAATTCTATTGAGCTGATTCTATGAAAAGGTACTACAAAGTTCAAGACAAAGTTTCTCCCCTACATCTCATCTTATAATAATAATAATAATAAGCAATGATTACTATTTTTGGTCATGTGTATAATAAAAACTACATATTTCCATTCATGGGTTGATATATGTAAACCAACTTCTTTCTGGGCCACACCCAGGAAGCAGATGTTTGTGTTTATTTGGTACCTTAAAGAGACTGGGACCTACATGAAATTTAACATGGATACCTCAGCATGAGATGTCCCCCAATAGGCATTTGATTCCCAGGAAGCAATTTATGGAGATTGAAAAGAGCTATTCCAGGATGCAAAGTATGCATGTGATATATAGCTTGCCTTATGTACAGATTGTGTGTGTAACTGGGCTGTTGTAGTGTTGCTACTGAGGACAGCCCCTGTCTGCGGAAGGATGCAAGTGATGGTTCCTAACCCCAAACCCAACTATCTTAACAAGAAGAGAGTCCTGTTGTCCTACAAGAAATCCCAAGAAAGTGTAGCTCCAGCAGTGTTCATTCATTGACTCATTGATTAATCAAGAACTGATTTCTTTCTATTTTTTATTCCCTCAGTTATCTTTAGTTTTATCCCCCACTAGCTTCCCTCAAGGTTACAAAGTGGTTGCTGCCGTTCTAGACATCAGATGCAGGTACCATGATGTTTGATAGTAGAAGGAGCTTTGGTTTCTTTGATTCTAGTGTCTCTTTAGTGAGAGAAAGTTAACTTTTCCTGAGGTATCCAGCAGTCTATGGCCATAGTCTATGGCCATGTGATATGCAAATGCCTAAACCAGCTACTAGCCAAGGAAACAGCATCATCCCAACAGGATTCCTAATCATGATTTACCCTGCGTAATGAGGAGAATGGACACTTAAATTGGAGCCACTACTGGTAAAGGAGAAGGTGGAATGACTCTTAGCTGGGCAAAACTAGGTGACTCTATGGGGAGAATAGAGCGAGTGATAGAGGAGAATGAGAGAATAGTTTAAGGAAGTAACAGCTCAGAGATGATTCTTCATAGGAACAGATGGATTTACAGCTATTGGAAAGCAGGTGGCAACAGGGTCGAAGGACTCTAATTTTAGCCACCTTAAGTGGGCCTCTGTGCACACTAGGTCAGCAATGTGGGTAAAACAGAATGGGGAATTGGAAACTTCCGGTATTGGTGACTGAATTAATGTCATTTTTTTTCCTCTGGTTGAGTAAGCCAATTAAGGTGATTTTACAATAAAACTTTTCAGGAAGAGGCTCCAGTCACATGACTTGCTCAGATTCACATGATAAATTTGATTATTCCCTCTGCCTATGCAACTGGAAACAGATGTGGAAATAGTCTAGGGTGAATGCCCAATTCTCCTTGTTCATTCATTCATTCCCTCACTCATTCATTTCTTTACAAATATTTATTGAACACCTATATGCCAAGTACTTTTTAAGTTCTGGAATTACTATTGAAATAAGTATAGAATGTCTGTCATGGAGCTTACATTGTAGAGGGAAGAGGAAAATAATAAACAGATAAAGAACAGATGGTGATACGCTCTATGGAGAAAAATAAAGCACTGCAGAGAAGTGTGAGGCAAGCTTCGTATTTTTTATGGTGTGTTCAGAAAAACACTTATTAAAAGGGTTTTTAATCTGAGACCTCAAGGAAGGAGTGCCCTTGCAGTTATCTAGGGGAGGAGTGTCCCAGACAGAAGGAATGGAAATCTTAAAGGTCCTGAAGTAGGAGCTGGCTTGAGGGCCGAAAAGGCCAGAGTGGCTGGAGCAGTGAAAAGAAGATGGAAAGGAAGGGGGATGAGTTTAGAGAAGTAAAAAATTACGCAGGCTGATGGTTTTCACAGCATGAACCCCAGACCAACAGCCTCAGCATCTCCTGGAAAGCTTGTTACAAATGCACAGGATTGGGCCCTACCCAGGCTTCTCACATTGGAAGCTCTGGGGAGGTGAGATCCAGCAATTGGTGTTTTTTTTTTTTTTTAATTTTTAATGTTTTATTTTGTTTTGAGAGAGAGAGAAAGACACAGAGAGTGAGCGGGGGAGGAGCACAGAGAGAGGGAGACACAGAATCGGAAGCAGGGTCCAGGCTCTGAGCTGTCAGCACAGAGCCTGATGTGGGGCTCAAACCCACGAATGTGAGATCATGACCTGAGCCGAAGTCGGAGGCTTAACCGACTGAGCCACCCAGGTGCCCAACAATTGGTGTTTTAACAAGACTCCAGATGATTCTTTTTTTTTATGGGTTTAAAAAATTGCTTACTATTTACTTATATTTTTTTAGAGAGAGAGAGAGAGAGAAAGACAACATGTGGGGGAGAGGGGCAGAGGAAGAGGATCTTAAGCAGGCTCCCTGCTCAGTGCAGAGCCTGCTGGGATTGGTGGGGGTTGGGTGGGGGCAGGGAGCTACATGGGGGTGGGGGTGGGGGGCTCAGTCCCATAACCCTGGGATCATGACCTGAGCCAAAATCAAGAGTTGGATGCTCAACTGACTGAACCACCCAAGCACCCAAGACTCCAGATGATTCTGATTCTGTTGCAGCTAAACTTTTGCAAGTAGTGTTGAGACTATTGTAAGAACTTGGGATGTTAATATTTAAATAAAATATTACCTTTTAGATAGAGACAGGATCTGATCCTATCTTTAAGCCATGTACCTTGCTCCCCTTACATTGGTCTGGGTTTGATCAAATGTTGTTTTTATTTAAAATTTTGATATTTTGTTCATCATGAAGGTTTTGCATTTATTTTCATTTAAAATATTACATTAAAACATTATTTATATTAATTACTGAGTTTTTGGCACTTCCTCAAAATTTGCACCCCAATGAATATCTCTCCCAACTTGTTCCACTGTCTGGATTAAAAAAAAGACAGAGGATTGGAACACAGTCAGTGGTTCCAACAAAGATGTCTCAGTGATGCTGGTTGGATAAAATTAAACTGGGCAGACTCAAGAGGGAATGGACAGACAAGAATTGGCAGACAGTGAGCTTAGACCTTTCTTTCAAGGAATTTTGCTCTCAAAAAGGAGCAGAGAAACAGGTATTAGCCACAGGGCATGTGGGGTCAAATGTGGGTTTTATTTTTTTATGGAGAATATTGCAGCATAGTTGATGCAGAGAGACTTTTGGGAAATTGAGGAGTTGATAATACAGAAGATGGAACCTGTATCATAGAGGGGGACAGAAGCTGGACACCTGTGTATGCAAATGTGTTAATAAGAGGGCCCAAGGCTTGGAGTGAGGACAGAGATGTAGTTTTAGTTTTACTAGAAACAACTCAAATCAGCCATTAAGAAAACAAATACAATAGGTTCCTGTAACTAACCCTTGTAACTATTGTAACGTGCGTAACGGAATAGGCAAATATTCTTAAGTGTTCCATCACCCATACAGCAATGTGATCAATATGAATCATTCTTGTAATGTCCTTTGACAAAGGGCCAGGTCGTATCATGAAGGGAATATGCCTGTGTATTTTAACCTTTTGATGTTTAATAAGATGTAAGTCTAGAACTTAGACTTAAGAGGAGCAGGCAGATGAGCATTCTTACATTTACTTTCTGTCCACTGGGTTTTTGGTTGGAACTGGGTGTCAAACATTTCAAGGTGATTCTGTCAAGCGTTATGTACATCGGTTATGCCCATTGTGGAATAAGAGGAGAGGGCATCTTTTTGGGAACCAGGTGGTGGTATCAACACATTTATTAAGAAAGTTAAGGAGCCTACTTTTGTGTTCTGGCCCTGACATGAGGCCTCTGCATCTTCACATGGAGGGTCATAGACAGAACTGAGGGCTATTCCTAGAAAGCAATTGAAACAATGTTTCGTTAGGACTATGTAGGAACACAGCAGAGAGAATTTTAATTTTAATTTTTTTTAAGAGAGGGTGTTACTTTCTTGCATCCATACCCATATAAGAATGATAGGTTGCTACAGTATGCAATGTATGATTTTTATATTTGTTTTATTTTCTTTTATTTAAAAATTTTTAAATGTTTTTATTTATTTTGAGAGAGAGAGAGTAATGTGTGATCAAGGGAGGGGCAGAGAGAAAGGGAGACACAGAATCCAAAGCAGGCTCCAGGCTCTGAGTTGTTAGCACAGAACCTGATGCAGGGCTCAAACTCATGAACTGTGAGATCATGACCTGAGCTGAAATCGAAAGCTTAACAACTGAGCCACCCAGGCGCCCCTTTTATTGATATTTTAAAGATTGGAGATATCAGCCTGGAATTGTAATTTTCATTTACATTTTGTTGTTGTTAGTTTTGTTTTTTACTCCGAAAAGTAAGGGGGCTACTAGGATCATTTGGCACTTAAAAAAAAAACAGTCAAATAAACAAATACCACAATTAAAATATAGCCAAGCTAAGTATTGTATGTTGTACAAGCTAAATGCACTGACTAAGTTTTGCAAATTTCAGCTTGTGAGGTTAGTGACAAGTACATCCAGCCACAGCGTATGTCTCAAATGTCCTTTTCCTTCCTTTTTTTCTGTCACCAGCAGAGAAACTCTGTAATAGGGGTGGGCTGAGGAAGTACAGCCACAGTGTCTGAGCATCAGCCTGCCCAGAGGAGCCTGGACATATCAAAGAGGGTGGAAGGAACAAAGTCTTCAGGCTATGCTAGATGACAGGGAGAGACAGGGTGCTGAGGGGCCCAGAGAAATGTCATAGGGTTAAACTCATGCAGACACCAAAGTTCCACTTGGGGAGGATCATAAACTGCTATACTGGGGTTAAAGGGCCAGGATTTTTGTGAAACCACTAAGAAGTCCTATCTTTAAGGGGGAAACTGTTCAAGTCTCTAGTCTCTTAGAGATGACTCATCTCAAAGTCATTTTATACTTTTGAAATTTGTCAATGATATAATGGGAGCAAAGTTTTTCCTGTAAAGAAGACATAGGCTGTTTGTTCCCTGCAAAGGAAGTGAAAAATGAGGAAACCATCTGGCATTCGCTCAAAATATCTAGATAATTGAGGCCAAAGTATCTTTTAGCTTAATTTTATATCAATGAAGATCCTTCATGCCCCCTTCCACATTTGCTGTGTAGAAAGTATCTTAAGAAAAGAGCCTGAACTCTTCTAAGTAGAGTTTTGAAATACAATGGTTATTAATACTATTGGATTGTACTCTCCATTATCCCTAGAAATTCTGCTATTTTTTAATTTAATATGTGTGTGTGTATTTATATAAATATATATATTTATATATAAATTAAATAGATGTTTTTAAAGAATGTTTATAGATTGCAAAAGTCCTACCTTTATTGAAAACTTCATAACATTGATCAGATATTGCTCACAGGTGAGGCAATCTCGCCGTTATCTCTCAAAATTTGCATTTCAAAGCCGGTTGATAGACTAAGTGAGATGAAGTTGATGTCCTTTCTGTACAACACAGATGTAGGATGCATTTCTGCTTAGAAACATTATTATTTATTGCCAAGCTTACTTAATAAATTTAGCATTGCAGTTCTAACTCAGAATTGTATGCTTTGTACCACATATTCAAGTTATGTTATAAAAACTCACATTTCATGGGAAGACAGAGCCATATTTAAAAGACATTTAATAGCTGTTTCCCAACTCTCTACATAAGTATATAAAGTATTGTTTTATTATTCTTAAGTGTGATTATGTGATAATATCTTGTCATGTCAAGGATGAGTACCACCTTTTATTCTTTGTTTTAATCTCACTATATATCATTTTCTGTTTTCCTGGGAATAAATGTAAAAGACTTGGGAAACATTGTAACTCCCTAAAGAAAAAAAAATCTTTATTTCATGGGTGACCTAGTATTAACACCCAATTCAAACTTGAAGCTACTATGTCAAACTGGTGCTAGTATATTTAGCTGGATTAATTAAATCTCCCAACTGGTCAGTATTTGAAAGTTGCTGTCAATTCTGCATCAAAATTTTTCCGAAATTTCATCACCCTAAATGATACAGAAAGATTACACTGTATGTCATGTCCTCTAAAGTTTAGAAATTGTATGATCCAATTATGTCCTAGGCTTAATGGAAGCACATTGACCCAGATTACTAAAAATATAGAATTTTGTGATTTTGCTGAGAAATATATAACAGGAAATATGACAGAAACTTGGTTTTGTTCTTAGTATTCTCTATTTGTTTTATTAAACATTTTTTTAATGTCTACGTAGTATTGAGAGACAGAGAGAGACAGAGTATGAGCATGGGAGGGGCAGGGAGAGGAGCAGTTACAGAGTCCGAAGCAGGCTCCAGGCTCTGAGCTGTCAGCACAGAGCCCGACATGGGGCTCGAACTCCCAAACTGCGAGATCATGACCTGAGCCAAAGTCAGAAGCTTAACTGACTGAGCCACCTGGCTCCTCAATATTCTGTACTTTAAAATATGTTTTTACACTTTGAGTTTTTTCTTCTTCCTCCTCTTCCTCTTCCTGTCCCTCCTCCATCCCCTTTAAGTTAGAGTTTGACTCCATTTTCTTTTTTTTTTTTAAATGTTTTATTTATTTTTGATACAGAGAGAGACAGAGCATGAAAGGAGGAGGGGCAGAGAGAGAAGGAGACAGAGAACCGGAAGCAGGCTCCAGGCTCTGAGCTAGCTGTCAGCACAGAGCCTGATGCGGGGCTCGAACCCACCAACGTGAGATCTGACCTGAGCCGAAGTTGGCCGCTCAACCGACTGAGCCACCCAGGCGTCCCTTGACTCCATTTTCAACAAGAATTGCAAACATCCACTGGAGACCACTGGTTAATTAGCCAAACAGGAGATGAGCAGCAGCTTTTCTTAGCCGAAGAATCGACATGATCCCTAATTCATATTTCCCCCACTTTCCCTAGGCCATTCCTTAACTAGCTGTCAATTGAAGATAACTCTGGTTGATCATTTTGGATGGACTTTATCTATTTTTTTCCCCCTGTATTAAAAAAAAAACTAATTTAGAAGGAGCTGGCTTACCTTCTTACCCTAAGGAACTACAAAGCTGGAAAAATATATATGAGATAGCGCTTTTGAAGACATGACATTAGACAATGAAGGACAGTGATTCCTGACAGGTGGAAAACTAAAGAGGGAGCCCTATGATTAACCCAGTTTACTGTCTGCAGAGAGTTTCAAGGCTACAGCACAGGAAGGAAGGAAGCCAAGGAGATTTTGGTAATCCACCTGATTTCTACATTCAGTGAAATTATTTATTTTTAAATAGAAATTAAAAAAAATTTGGGGTG
Source organism: Mungos mungo (assembly GCA_004023785.1). Lineage (NCBI taxonomy): Eukaryota > Metazoa > Chordata > Mammalia > Carnivora > Herpestidae > Mungos > Mungos mungo. The sequence goes on along the minus strand of PISW01008826.1, from coordinate 44,913 downwards.
CCTGACTGGCTCAGTTCGTAGAGCATACAACTTTTGATCTCAGGGTCATGAGTTCAAGCCCCATGTTGGGTGTAGAATTTACTTAAAAATAAAATAAAATAAAATTAAATTAAAAAGTAAAAAAAATGTCCAGTTTTATTGAGATATATTTGACATATAACATGTTAGTTTAAAGTACACAATGTGTCATTTTGATATACTTACATATTACAAAAGGATTACAACCATAGCATTAATGTCTCCTCATGAAAATATTTTCTAAAAACAGTGGTGAAATAGGACTTTTTCAGACACACAAAACTGTAAGAATTTATCATGAGCAGAAGTGTACTAAATGAAATGTTCATGGAAGTCCTTTCGGCAGGAGAAAAGTGATACCAGATGGAAATCTGAATCTATAGGAAGGAAAGAAGACACTGGATTAGTAACTATGTGAATAAATGTAAGATATGTAAATCTCTTGGAAAGATAATTGCTTAAAGAAAAAATAATAATGTATTTTGGGGTTTACAGTATAAGTAGAAGTAAAATGTCTGAGAAAAATAGAATAAAGGCCAGGAAAGGAGGAACTGAGGCATATTATTCTAAGATTCTTATATACTATGCATAGAGCAGTATAATGTCCTTTGAGGGTAGACTACGATAAGATATAGTATAAATCCTAAAGCAACCACTAAAATAACAGACTTATCTACTAAACCAACAAAAGAGATAAGACACCATCATGAGAAATGCTCAGTGAATTTCAAGGAAATCAGGAAAGGGGGAACCAAGAAAAGGTGAGACAAATAGCAAGCCAATATGATGTGGTAGATGAAACCAAATTATATTACTAACTGCACTGAATATAAATGGTGTCAATATCCCCATTGAAAAGAAGAGATTGTGAGGTTGGACTTAAATACACATTGTTTACAAGAGATATGTTTTAAATATAAGGCCAAAAATAGGTTACAAGCAGAAGGCGGGGGAAAGATACACTGCGCTAATCAAACAAAAGCTGGAGTTGCTATGTTAATATCAGACAAGAGAGACAAATGACATGCAAGACGGGTTTTACAAATTATTCGTTCCTTTATCTAAGTCTGAAATACAAATATTACAAAGACTAAACTTTGTCCTGATCTCATTCAGTAATGTGGTTCTTCAGCTACAGATTTAAAAACTGTAGATGCATGCTCCTCCATGCATATCTTTCTTTTAAAACGTTTCTCAAGGCTGGTGAAAGAGAGAGAGAGAAAGAGAGAGAGAGAGAGAGAGAGAGAGAGAGAGAGAGAGAGAGAGAGAGAGAGAGAGAGAGAGAGAACAAGTTTATAGTGAAACAAGCACACAAATACAGAATGGATTCTTAGCTTCACAGCTGATTTTGGGTCAGAAGAAGGGACAGAGGAAGTTTTCTTTCTTTTCTCATGAGAACCCTTCCTATATATATATTTTTTCCTGTTTGGAATTGTTCTATCAATGCCTTAAGGTTTCCCTCAAACATGCTCAGGCACTCCTGTTCATTCCACCTGACAGTAAGTTCACCCGTTTGGTTGCTTAGGATAAGAGCCTTGGAATCATCAAATCTTCTCTTAGTGGTTAGCCTATTTACTTTACCTTCAAAATACACCTGGAATCTGATATCTTATCATCTGCCTTGCTATTACCTGGTGTGAGCCACAACCTTCTCTTCCCTGAGTCACTGCGATGGTCTTTTATATGAATTCCCTTCTCAGTGACATGCTTTATCCATTTAAAGTTGAATCAGGGGCGCCTGGGTGGCTCAGTCAGCTAAGTAACTGACTTCAGCTCTGGTCATGATCTCACTGTTGTGAGTTCAAGCCCCGAGTCAGGCTCTGTGCTGACAGCTCAAAGCCGGGAGCCTGCTTCGGATTCTGTGTCTCCCTCTCTTTATGCCCCTCCCCCTCTCATGCTCTGTCTCTTAAAAATAAATAAACATTAAAAAAAACTTTTAAAGTCAAATCATATCTTCTTTTCTTCAACAACCACCACACTCTACCTTCACTAGCATTCCCCCTTCTCTCAGTGTAAAATGTGAAATCCTTACAGTGGCCCGTAAGGCCCAGAATGATCTGGCCCCATTACTTCTCTGCCCCACTTTCCTGCTCTTTCCCTTCGCTCGCTGACTCTGCTCCAAACCACCACCCTCCTCTGTGTTCCTCCAGCGTGGTGCGCCTTCCCTCTTTAGGGCTTTGGACTGACTGTTTGCTCTCCCTGGGGCACTATCCCCTCAGATAGCCTTACCGAGCGCTCCTTCACCTCTTTCAGATCTTGTTCAAATGTTAACCTTTCCAGGAGCTCTACCCTGACTGCCTTATTAAGGTCATAAGCATCCTGGCATCAATGCCCTTCTCCACTCCCTAACTGCCTACTCTGCTCTATCTTATCATATTTATTACATTTTGGTCTACTATATAATCTACTTATTATGTTTATTCTTATTGATGGTTGGTCTACCCTAGCATCAAAGCTCTACAAGGACTGAATTTTTTTGTCTGCTTTTTTCATTGGTGTATCCCAGTGACCTTAGAACAGTGCCTAGTACGAAGTAAGAGTTTAATATTTATTAACAATTGAATGGCCATTTGCAGAAAAGGGTGAAGAATCTTGTCAGAAGGTAACAGCATATTTCATCTTTTCCACCAAAATGTCTACCACAGAGCCACATGTGTCTCAATTTATATTACTAGTTGGCAAACATTTAAAGCTGACACTTTTGACAGATGAGAGGATGACTAAAGATTTTGCCCACCTCTGCAATTTTTAAGTTTTTGTTATATTTATGTGTTATAAAGAACTGATTGTTCCTATTTGGATGTAATTCTTACATAACTCAGCCGAATGATTAACACATTATTAGTTCTTAAACCTGAGGGGGTAGAATTTTACCTGTTTAGTTATTGTCTATTGTCAATCACGGGGGAAGGAGATGTACCTCTCAGAATGGAAAATTTCCCTGGTCTTGTGGGTTCCTGAGAATCACTCTTAGGTTTTAGCAGAAGGTTTCAATGTTTCTATAGGATCTGTATGTGAGTCTAGGCATAGTACCTTTTACATGGAAAAAAGTTTGAAGCAAGAAAATAGGGAGCCAAAGCTTTGATGTACTTGACTATGGGGTTACTGGACACACACATACCCTCTACCTTTCCCATCCCCGCTGTACTCCTACTCAGAACAGCTGGAGAGCAGGACCAGTACAGTTAGGATAGAGTCAACCAAGGTAGGAGGTGACCATCTCCTTTCAAGGTAAATCCTTTCAGGGTTTGACTTTGTTGAAAAGTCTGGTTGACATATGCAGTTTGAAAATGCTATGCATTTGGCTAGTAGTCTGTACAAGGTGCTATGTTTAAAGTAGCCAAAAATTATACGTTACTTAATACCTTGCTATTTGCTGAAATTGCAGCCCCCTGTTTGACCTGGTTGCTATATCATCCTTTGACCTCACTGAGGACACACATTTTATTTCTTTCAGAGTCTTCCACTGTAATGGTATTACTTGCAAATGACCTAGGCAGCCATATTATCAGGAACAACTCACTCAACTTCTATTTATTGATCATCTGCTACATGACAGGAAATACATTAGATATTTTACAGCCTTGTAAATGTATATTGTTATTATGCTGTCTTTCATTTTCTGTGGTTTTCATAGGCTTCATGACAATTGCTGGAGGGGATGAATTTACTTTTTATCTGCCATACTAGGCAGTGTCCTTAGAGAGAGCAGACAGGGACAGGAATAGGGTGATGGCAATAGGAGTGTGGAATGTGTAGAGTCACTACAAGCTAATCCAGAAGCAGATAGATTAAATCTGTGGCCTATGAAACAATGAGAGCAATAAACCATGAGTCCTGCTGATGGAAATTCATGGGGGAATGTTTTGTCCAGAATAACAAAAAGATGAGAGATGTGGGGATAGCTTCCCAACTAACTTTAATAATTGGAAATGAATCAGTACTTTAAAAACTGAAAATAATTTTGATTCTTTTAATAGTTTGCCTGCTGTATTTTTCTGCATGTCCCTTCCTTTACTAAAAGTCAAAACAAAATTTGCCAGTTTTCTATTGTAGTTTAAGTTTTATCCTAACTAATTGTGTATATGTGTATATATGTAACACACATACACTTAGGAGAAGAATTGTCAGGTTTAGAGTTTGCGAATGTTTACCTTTACAAGGTTATGCCGCAGTATAAGTGGCACTCATTTTTTTTTTTAAACCACAGAATTACCCATGATTTATCCTTAACTCCTTCCTGACCACTGTATTCCTGGTTCTTGGCTACTTATAGGAATCGTTTTGATGCATTAATTTTAACACCAATTAACCTCTCTTTATTGCTGTTTCTAATTATGAGGAAGATCATCTTTAATTTATTCCAATGAAAAGATTTCAGGTCCTGTGTTGTGTAACTCAGAAGATGAAAGAAGATCATAATTCCTAGCTCCTCATAGGAGGTGAATGTATCATGAAGTTAATGATGGTTAATCTTCAAGAACCTATTTGCCTGGGTCCCTACTAACATCATTGGAGAATATTTATTTTTGGATACATTAAGATTTTTTTTTTAATTTTAGATAGAGAGAGAGAAAGAGAGAGCATACAGAGGGGAGGGCAGAAGGAAAGAGAATCCCAAGCAGACTCGACGTTCAGCATGCAGCTGGACACGGGGCTTGATCTAATAATTCTGGGATCACGACCTGAGCCAAAATCAAGTAAGACGCTTAACTGATTGAGCTAACCAGGTACCCCATGTATACATTTTTTATTCATAATTTAAAATAACGTTTCTGTAAAAGGATTATAGCTTATATAAATTTAAGGTCCCATGAAACCTGACTTTGTCCCTAATTTCTTTTATGTTATAATCTTTTTACTTTAGGGTTTAATTTACATTTTATAACCTTTGTCTTACCAGTCCTTTGCAATAGCTTTTCAGAGACTTTTTAAAAGATTCAAAACATTTTCTCCTGAATATTTAAAAAAATTACCTCAAACAAAGGGTAGTCATTTAACTCAACAATGGGCTCTTCCCAAGGGACATCATCCCAGTTCTAGTGAAGTTGCTTGGAAATGAGTTGGAATTCTAACAGTTCTAAACACAATGAATTAATTTAATCCACTTAAGTCATTCTTGGAATCACTTAGTTTAGTTTGGTTATGATGTGGCTCTATGTGCCAAATCAGATTTAAGGGTCAATGTATGGTATTAGTGTTTCATAAACTTGTCCCAGGGTTTCTCTCTAATCTCTGCCTGATTTCTTTCAATTAAAATAATAGAGAATATAAGGTGTAATAAATCAATTAACTATTCATGAGAAAGTAGTGAGCCTAGGAATAGCTAACAATCTACTGGTGGTTATTAGTATGTTTGATTACAAGTACAAGTACAAAGTATTTTGTATTTGTGTTTGTACCTTTATTGACTTCTGATCATTAACATTAAGGAATATGAGTACAAAAAAACACTCATTAAGAAAATAGCAAAGTCGAATTGGAATATCATCATTGTGTTTCTAGGCAGATTATTTCTTGTAAGTGAAAGTCTGTGACAGAGTCCTTTGATTTGTGTTCCAGATCCGTGAGACAATCGGAAAAAGTCTCTGATTTCTAACTAATGTCAGAACCTTCTCCAGGGCTTTTATATTATGGTACTTTTTCAACACTGATATTCAAATTCCTCTTTATTGCTTTTCACCAAGGGCACCAAAGCCTTCCAACCATCCAATCATTTTTCTTATTGGCTCCTGGAAGGATGGGGCCTCTACTGAATGCTTTGTCCTTTCTGTCCCAACCTAACCAAATACTATGCTTAATTTTCAAAGCCCCTTTCGTGCTTGGACTCTATCTAGCTTCATTAAAAAATACTTGCTTTTGCATATAATTTTTGTTCATAGTATTTTATTCTTTTTCATAAAAGGGCTCCCAGATGCAATCGTTTCTTTGTGAAGAATTAGGTAATCTCAGGAAAGATTTTAGTGTAAGACAATGTTTCTTGAATTTAAAAACTCTTAGGTTCCTAAGAATATACCCACAGCCCTCCATTCAAAAAAACTGGCATAGAAGACTTGACATTTCAGTCAACTTGAATGTCCTCAAACTCACCAGGGGAGGCTCTTGTCCCTTTAAGCCTCTACCCTGAGCATCTCCTGTGGACACTCCCTCTATTCAGACCTTTCTTGCTCCACTCCTCTGAGGGCTTCCTGTTCTCCTAGCCTCCCTTCAAGTGTATGTGCTGGTTACCCTACTCTTTCCCAGAGCAGGATTTACCTCCTTCTTTCTTTCTTTCTTTCTTTCTTTCTTTCTTTCTTTCTTTCTTTCTTTCTTTCTTTCTTTCTTTATTTCTCTCTTTCTCTCTTTCTTTCTTCCTTTCTCTTTCTTAAATTTTACTTTATTTTTATGTTTTTTATTTATTTTTGAGAGACAGAGAACGACAGTGAGAGCATGGGAGGATCAGAGAGAGACGGAGATACAGAACCTGAAGCAGGCTCCAAGCTCTGAGCTACCTGTCATCACAGAGCGCCACATGGGGCTCAAACCCACAAACCATGAGATATGATCTGAGCCAAAGCTGGTCACTTAGCCAACTGAGCCACCTAGGCACCCCTTAAATTTTATTTTAGAGAGAAAGAGTGCATGTGAGCAGGAGAGAGAGACAGAAGGAGGGAGAGAATCTTAAAGAGGCTCCACATTCATCATGGAGCCCGATGTAGGGCTCAGTGCCACAGCCATGGGATCATGACCTGAGCTGAAATCAAGAGCTGGATGCTCAATTGACTGAGCCACCCTGGCACCCCACCTGCGTATTTCTTAAAAACTCCAGCAGCACCTGAGTCTATGATAAGGTATGCACTGATCTCTCCCCAACCTCTGAAAGTAGCACTTATCCATCCCCTGACCATCTAAGACTAGATCATGGGATACTCAGCCAGAGGTAGGATGTTTTTAGCCACAGACTAGCAGCCCCAGTTAATTTGCACAGAATATCTTATTTCGACATCTCTCTTAGGTAACACTTTCCTTCTGGTGAATGTAAGACTCCTCCAGCAATAATAACTTGCATTTATACAGCCTTATGAACATGAACTCACATAAATCACATTCATTAGTGCCTCTTCCTTCAGAGGTCCCTTTCCCAGGTGACAAGCACGTCTCCAGCCTGCCTCCTAGCCTCTGCCTCGCCTCTATTATTGGCATAATCGTACTTGACGCTCCCAGGGGAAGCCCACCTGCCCAGTCCTTTTCCTCACTCTTCTGTGACTCTCTCACCAAATTAGCTGAGGCCCATGACTCCCCCTTGCCTATTCCCACAAGTTTCTACTGGGTTTTGTCCAGAGGACTAAGAACCTCTGTCTCTTGTGAGCACCAATCTCTTATCTCTTCTCCAGCATGAAAGTCCTGTGTGTTTTTTTTTTCTTTTTGCTCTCCCATCTTTCCCATAATATTGGCAATCTCATCAAATGAGTCAACACAGCTCTACTATGCTAAAACAACCAGCATAGTACTTACAAGTGTAAACTGGGGCTGACTTTGGCTTGATTGCCAGTTTTCTTAAAAAATTTCAAACATTCTCCTGTCCTTAAATATTGGAACCAGGGGATAATGAAAAAAAGTTCTCTGGGCTTCAGTTTTCTCATTTCTAAAATGGATTTAATAATTGTCTGTACTTCAATGAGAGGTTGTGAGGATTCCTTGAGAAAATAAATGGGAAGTGTTTATCCAAGTGGTTAATATTCAGTCTGCAGATGATAAATGTTAAGGTTTCATTGCAGACTCATCCAATAAGATTGCTATTTGGTCTCACTGTGCCAAAGAGGATGAAATGTTTACGTTTTGTGCGACATACCCAAAATGTTTAACATTTGAAATGTTAACATTTTATGCAACTTGTTTGATTTACTTTTGATTGGTGCTCTTAATGTGACCATCCCTTCTTTACGTGTTTGAAAATAGAACATTGTTTTCCCCAGCACTGCATGGGTGGTATTTTGTACATATGCTGAGATTCTTAATCAATAAATATTCATCTATTTTATTCACCTCATTTAAAAAATTTGAGGACAGCAAACATATTTTGTTATCACCATTCCCATTTCCAAGATGGGGCAATGAAGGTAATATGCCTGAGGTCACAGAAAGACTACGTGGGGAAGCTAAGGCATAAGCCTAGACTTAGTTTGCTCTTCGTGTAATTTTGTATCAATATTTTTAAAAATGCACCAAAAACCCTAATCAGAATCTTCTGAATAGCAATCATGCACTGAAAGATGGTATATTCTTTTTGCATAAAAGATTTTCTGCATTACAGCAGGGGGCCCAACCCTGATGTGTCAGGAGGAAGAAGAAAATTCATTTCTTATACCAGCCTGTCAGCTGCCCTTTATGATTGAACCATATACCATTAGACAATCACAAACAGTGACAAGAGCTTTTGCTCTGTAGCGATTCTCGTGTTTGAATTGGTTTGCTGAAATGCCGCACTACGCCACATTACTGGAAAACACTACAAAGAACAGATGTGCAGGCCCATGCAATATTTATCATTTAGATGTTTAATCTGGGTGTTTTAAATACTACTCCGATTTCGTTACAGTGTGTTTGCGACTTGAAGTGTGTTTTTTTAAGAGCTATGTTAAAAGCACAATAAATGATATATTTTTATGGATTAAGTAAATCTTTCATTGTTGACATAATCATATCCTGAAAGTGACTGAAAAATACGAATAGTTCCAATTTTCATATATACATAATTTTGATGGGATATTTGTAGCAATTTGACCAGAGTAAATTCACATCCTCGGTAGCTGGTGTAATTCTTATACCTACCTTAGGGGAGACTTCTGTAGAAACACAGAGATCTGTGCTCTGGTATTAACTCCCAGTAGATTACAAAAAGTAATCAGAACCAAATGGAAGATATACTGTCCATCATATATTTTCAGGCTTGAAGTAGTATTTTTTTTCCTGCATACTAAAGCAAGTAGGGACCTTTTACATTATCTCTGGTCCCTTTATAACTCCTTGAGTAAGTGTATTGCAAATAAGCACATTTATCATTGAAGACTGTTAGCAAAGAATACGGTATTTATTCAGACAATTCAGAGACACAGCATCTGAAGAGTTTTTAAATTGCTTATTTGGTTTAGAGCCACATCCACTTCTTGACTAAGATATTGTTAAGTGATGAAAGTTAGAAAGCTTACCATTTCAGTGATCTCTGTCACAGCCAAAATAGTAATTTAAAATAGTAATTTTAAAGAATTAAAATGTAGGAATAGGCAATATGGATTTTAATAATGTTTCATGTTTAAATTATTAGAAAATTTAATAGAACATATACTCCTAAGGTTAATTTTAAAGACACTGCATTTCTTGAGTCAACACGAACGCTATGAAGAGATTTCAGGATGAAAAATTAGTGCCGAACAAAGCCCTCTGTGGAGAATCACTAAGCCCAGCTATGATAATAGCCTATTACAAGGCACCTGGTTATACCATGGATTTGATCACAGAGGTCAAATCATGTTCTCTGTGTACACAGTGATGCGTGGTGCGTCCCTTTTCTTATAACTTGGAAAACATACAATGAGGGGGTTCTGTGTGTCCTCTGGCTCCTGCATTATAACAGGACTCTATGTAGTAATGCCATTAAGACATTTATGAATACATCAATGGTGACTTAGCTGGAGGTTACAGAAAGCCTGTGGATGGACAATTCATGCTACATATTTACTTATTTAGGATTTTATCCTTCCTGCCACAAAGATATGGAGTGGCTTCCATACTGAGAGCAATGAAGTAAATATATCAAAACAAATATTAGCCTTTTAGACAAACAGTTTCTCATTAGTCTTCTCTCTGTGAAGAGAATGAGGTTAAAAATGGTTTGAAGTTTCTTAAGTCATTATGTTCTGTGGCTTTTCTAAAATTAGAGTGTCATGTTTTCAGTAACTGTGTTGGTATTTACATAATTTTATTAATTTTTATTACAGTTCAAAGCATACAACCATTTTACCAATTGCCTTTTTGTAATTAGAATGTTATATCTTCACTTTGTTTTGGCTCTCAGTGAATACAGTAGCATCACATTTCATTAGCAAATACAGAACAGTATTTCCTGATGTAATTAGACAAGTGTATTTGGTGTTTAACATGATTTTCATCTTCATTAGAGAGAGATATGAAACTTATGAGTCTCTTTTATCACTTAGAAAATTCTTCTGCCTCGGAAGAAAATCTCTGCATATTTTTTTATTATTCCTATTCGATTTTGCGAGGCAACATGTCACCTGCATCGGTGGATGTAGCAAATTATCTTAGTTTGTCTGCTGGAAGAATACAAGGGTGTGTGTAGGTGTAAGGTACAAGGGCCAGACTTGGAAAAGATAACATAAAAATTATTGTTGTGATCAACCTGAGAAAGTTTTTGGCATTAGAGTTGCACATTTGAGAACTTTCTCTTGAATTAAGGACAATTTTTGAACACCGGCTAATGATTACCTAAGGCCCACTTTGTGGAGATCAATGATGGCTTAGATAGAAGAGCATTATGCATTAGGGGACAAACTATTATTCAAGAACTTGGAGAAGCAGATTCTGTAACCACCATTTGCCACTATATCTCCTTCTTCTACTAAAACCAGAAATTATTCACTCTATCTTACTGAGCTTCAAAATCAGCAATGGAAATAGGGTTTTGAAGTTTTAATCTTTTTTTTCCTTTTTTCCTCTCTTTCTTTCTTTCTTTCTTTCTTTCCTCCTTCTGACAAAAAAGTCACCTAATTACATTGATTATCCTGCTCCTTTTATTGGCAAAATATGGACAATTTGTAAATTTCTATTTACATCACCACTGTGTGGTCAGTTTTAATTTGGCTTTTATTTCTATACATTTTTGCCAAGTACAAAAGTTTGTCCTAGAAATGGTATTGATGGATAAATTATATAGGATTCGGCACTAATTATGATACTATAAATTCGTATTTGGAAGTGTATAGAGGTCAAATATTTGTGATACTTTCATATATAAAATTATTCATGATATTTCCTCAAATTTAGGATAGTTAATTTTGGTGAGGTCTTCTCTCCAGAGGTTTTCAGTTAGATTCTTAGTTCAGTGGAACAGACAGGAATCTTTGTGACAATCCCAGAAATGCAGTATGATAGAATAAAATATTAGGTTTCTTTCTTGTGTCTTAGACTCTGTCATATATGTCTTTTAAAATATTATTCATTATATTCCTTTTATTTTCTTAAGGGATTTGAATTAATTTGTAAAAAAAAATGCAAAATTAAAAACATAAATAAGACTAAGGAAAATAGGAGAACAAATGTCAAGATAAGAAACAAAATAGGACAGGGACACCTGGGTGGCTCAGTTGGTTAAGCGTCTGACTTCGGCTCAGGTCAGGATCTCACGGTTCGTGGGTTTGAGCCCCACGTCGGGTTCTGTGCTGACAGCTAGCTCAGAGCCTGGAGCCTGCTTCTGATTCTGTGTCTCCTTCTCTCTCTCTGTCCATCCCCTGCTCATCCTGCCCTTCTCTCTCTCTCTCTCTCTCTCTCTGTCTGTCTCTCTCTCTCAAAAATAAATAAAACAAAAACATTTTTTTTTAAAAAGAAACAAAATAGGACATAGGTGAAATAGCTGTGCTCTATATTAAGGCTCAACATTTCTGGTGGCCTAAGTGAAAAGGGAGAATTAAACAAATATTTATGATAAGGACACAAACACTGTCTCTGGGGCATGTGAAACTTAGGACGTAGCCCTAAAGGAAATTTCTCCCACAGAGCTGCATATGAGCAAGCCCTGGATAGGCCTACTCAACAATGTTCTTATCACCAGGACAAAGAAGCATTTCCAAAAACCAGGCTATTTCCCTTCCCGTTAACTTGAGTGAAAGCCTAAAGGCAGACGATGAAAGGATAGTTTAGTATAGGCAACTCCATTAGGAGGTCTTGACAATATGGTGCTAATGAGAGTTTTTGATATCTACCCTGGTCCCTCTAGAGGAATGGACCATAACCAGCCCTTCAAATTCTTCTTCACGGATGGTAGACAGTTTGATGCTGAATCTCTGGTGAGGAACTCTGTGTCGTGCACTGAGGTTATGAGTGCTGGTGGTGCTGTGAGTGCACACCACATGCCCACTGTCCTTTTATGAGAAAGTAGTTCCTTGTACAAACATTTCCTGCCTTGTCCTGTGATCTTACTATTTCAGCCACAGCCAAAGTCAGGTCTGTAATCGGTGCTAGGACCTGGTTCAGCATCCCAGCGGCCTGGGAAGATAACTCCGTCCACTGTGGTACTCTAATCTGGATAAGGACTGATTGACGAAGGGATATCTTTGCTCTTAGGGAGCGTGACTTTAAAATAAGCAAAAAGAGATGGTGACCAAAGGGTAGTTCTGAAGTGAAAACACACCTTGATAGGAGACAAGCAGAAGCCCTGAGCTGGAGAGAGGAAGAGAGGGAAACTGAGGCACACACATGCAGACTGCTGGAGCTGCTGTTGACCTTCTCGGATTGCAGTGGAAGCATGAGTGCTGCTTAGTTACTTCGAAAGCCTTGCTTAGGGAAATTTCCCTGCTTCTTTACTTTCTTGGGTATCCTTACAATAAACACCATTATACAAAGCAATCTGCATACTTTGTTCTTTGCAACCAAAAAGATCCAAAGACAAGTTGACCCATGTAATCTGGAGGTTAATTGATAGTTTATTATTCTTTTATAGAAATTATAGTTTCCAACAAAATGCTTACCAGGAGGAATCATTACGTACTTTTTTGTCTTTTTGTTATTAGTGATAGAAACAAAGCAATTAAAATTTCTTCTTGGCATAATGATAAGTAACACCTTTTGAAGATTATTGAGGCTTCTATTTTTGTTAAATCCATAAAAAATCTAAGAATTATACATCGAAACCTGGTAATGTACTTGTTTCAGTAATAACTCTGGAATTAAAAGTTGTGATGTTTGAAAAAAGCACAAGATCTCTTAATACCGCAGTGTAAATGTTAAAGAGCGCTACCATCTGGAAAGGAAGGTCTTCTAGGATTTAGCGTGTCATGGGGCTGATATCTGTGATTATAATCAGAACAAACAAGTGGGCTGCTTTTACTGTATTATGTTTGTGTTTTGGAGAAACAATGTCACGGTGCAAATACCTATCCATTTCCAACAAGAGGAATACGGAATCTGGGACTTCTGAGCCCTCTTATTGTCTCTTTCTACTGTAAAATCAGACTATCGAGTTACAGTGAGGTATTTCTAATGAAGCAAAGTACATTCATTCTTCAGTTCCTTAAAGAGCACTCTGCTAATGCAGTCTCCTTTCTTTAATGTTTCAACCCAAATCGGTGATGACCTTTCTAATGAAACATAAAACCTACAATATGCAACCTTACTAATATATTCTAATGTAACTAGGTCACACAAAAGGCTTGTTAAGTTTGCAACGTCTACTTTTGCCTTTACTAGAATTTCTAGTTACATCCAGAGTGCGTCATTCCTTACGGTATCACTGTAATCCTACTCCAAAGAAATAGTTTATTAAATAAAACTTCTAAACATTTTCACCCTGTAAAATACATTAGAGTGCCTGATGACTAAAAAATCATGATAGTTAAGAGTAATAAAATAAGTTTTACATAAGACTGATAGCCATCTTCTATCTTATAATTTATATATTTAAAAACTATTCTACGTATTCTTCAAGAGATATAATTTGATAAATCTGTTAAATACTTTCACATTTAATGCTATTTTGTAGTTGTGCACATAGAATGGTTTTCTCTTGAGGAAGAATTCTTTATTGAGAGCTGCTTTAAGGATGTCGCCTTCCTGAATAAATATCCACGGGGCCAGTGTCCTGTAATGACCACACTTGTTTACTTGCGGAGTTACTTGTTGAAAACTGACATTTCAGAGTCACCCCCTAGTTCTTTTGAAAAGTTATTAACCATCTGCCCCATATAGGCTTGTCATATATATATATATATATATATATATATATATATATATATATAATGACACCACCCGAAGATCTCTTAACATCGAGTTCCTATTTTGCATGAGTAAATAGAGAAGGAAATCAAAGCCCTTCAGAATGCAAGCATCTTCCTCTAGTCTCTTATCTGGCCACACATGGCCACTCAAACACCAGAGTTTTCTGAAGCTGCTTCTGCAGCAGACCCGACCGGCCAGCGGCTCTCTAGAGATAGGCGGTTGCTCGCTTTCGTGGGGAACTGATGTGACACAGATAACTGTCTGCCAGAACTAAACTGAGCCCGCAAGAGTTACTGAAGGTAGGAGATTAGATCCCGCCCAGTGAAGGGGCTCGCAGAGGAGATCCCGGAGGGGACTCGACGGGAGCGGCCGGGCTCCTGGCAGGCGGGTCGGGGCTGGCTTCACCAGCCGGCCTCCCGTGGATGTGGCTGCAGGCACATCGGCATCTCTTAATGTACTGAAGAAGAAAGGGGACGAGGACAGCAGGGAAGGAAAACCGGGGGGTGGGGAACGTATGAAAAATTCACCACATAAATTAGCTGAGCCTCTTGTCTCAAAAACTGACAATTTCATCTGAACGCGAATCGCGGGCTTCTCCTTCAAGTGCCTGGAGGAATTGTATCACGGAACCTACAAGGTAATTATTAAAAATGCATAGATGGTCATGTAGGTACAAAAAATTGGGAAACTTGTCTCCAGAAAAACATTAAAAGGTCTGCATATGTCAATGAATTAGAGTCTGTTTTCTTCTAACAGCTGCTATTTTGGGAATTCCTCTGAGGATGTTTAAAGAGCAAGTTTTGTATATTGAGGTGGCTGCTCCATTGTCGCGGACAGTTGAAACCAGAGTAGGCTATTGAGGGGAGCTAACGGTTTTGGCACTGGTTTTGGGTGTTAAGTATCAACTAACATGTTTATGCCCGCCCTTCAGATGTCCACATACAAAGACCCCTTTCTCTCCCTTCTGGCAAGAATCCAGGCCAATCTTGGAATGCTTAGTCCCCCGCCCATCATTAAGGGCACTGTGTTAATCGTGGGGCTTCATCTCAGAAGCACCCTGGAAAGGAATGCTCACTGACCCACAATATCCACATTTCCGCCTCTGTGGAAATTGCATGCATATGAACATGGGGTTCTGAAGCAGAACTAAGAAACAATCAAGTTCAAGTTCACTTAAAACTACCTAGAGATTTAAGATTTTAATATTTTAGCCAGGCTAAAGGATAGGTCATTGAATTGTTGCAATCCTTTAAAACATTTTTGTGTTAGATGTATGTGGTGTATATGTGTATCTACGATATAAATATGAGATTCTTTCTCACCATTATTTCTACAGACACCGCATACTTTATTCAGTGAATTGTAGACCAAGTTTTAGGCTGCTAAAAAGGTGTCAACTTGATCTGAAATAATTATCCTCAAGTTGGGTTTGATAAATAGATGATAAGCAGGTAGACAGAGAAAACATTACAGCCTTCCTTACAGCTTTAAGCTGAGTACTAGAATGTGCCGGTATAACTTAAAAATAAAATTACTTTATTTTCTTATCTATTTGGAATTAAAATGATCTAGACTTCCAGGGCGCCAGGGTGGCTCATTTGGTTAAGCATCTGACTTCAGCTCAGGTCATGATCTCCTGGTTTGGGGGTTCAAGCCCCGTCGGGCTCTGTGCTGAAAGCTAGCTCAGAGCCTGGAGTCTGTGTCTTCCTCTCTCTACGACCCTCCCCTGCTTGCACACTCTCTCTGTCTCTCAAAAATAAGTTTAAAAAACATAAAAAAAATAAAATTATCCAGGCTTTTCTGAGACGAAAGATTTTAATGAGTTGTATGTTTATTTTATTTAAAAAATTTTTTAAACTTTTATTTATTTTTGAAAGACAGGGAGAGACAGAGCATGAGTGGGGGAGGAGCAGAGAGAAAGGGAGACACAGAATCTGAAGCAAGTTCCAGGCTCTGAGCTGGCAGCACAGAGCCTGATGTGGGGCTCAAACCCACAGACCGCAAGATCATGACCAGACCCGAAGTTGGACGCTTAACCGACTGAGACACCCAGGTACCCTGAGTTGTATGTTTATGAATTTATTAAAATAAAATTTATTATCAATGGAGTAGAGACATTTGAATCATTCTAGTAAATAATTTGCAAGGCTTTTTTGGGAAAATATAGAAGAAAGGAGTAAATAGTTTCTTTTGTGATAATTGTGGGTTGGGCATCTTCAACTTGTTATTGGGAGAAGGAGTAAAACATAATCTCACATCTAAAGTTTTAGGGATTTTTATATCATATAAATGATTACTTTTTGCTTAAAATTATGACTTATTTAGGTTACATTTAGAACATTAAGGTTTTTCTCAGATGCTTAATATGTTTGTTTTTATGATTCAAAACTGGGTCTTGACAACCATGATTCTGTTCTCTGCCTCTATGAGTTTTGTTTGGCTTGTTCATTTGTTTTGTTTTTCAGATTCCACATGTAAGTGCAATCATACAGTTTTTGTCTTTCTCTGACTTATTTCACTAGGGGAAGTGCACTCAGGTTTCATCCATGTTGTCACAAATGGCAAGATTTTGTATTTTTATGGCCAAGTAGTATTCCACTGTGTATATATATAATATATATTTGTATATATATTTAATTTATTATAAATTATAATAACTCTAATATTAAATTATATAACATATTACATATTAACAGATATGACATCTTCTTTTACAGATGGTATCTAGACTTATTGTGGTAATCAATGAAAGTGTCTACAAATATCAAATCATTATGTTGTACACCTGAAACTAATATAATGTTATATCAATAATATTTCACTAAAAAATGAGTCTGGGGACACCTGAGTGGCTCGGTTGGTTGAATGTTCAACTCTAGATTTTGGCTCAGGTTATGATCCCAGGGTCTTGGGACTGAGCCCTACTTCAGGCCCCACTGAGCGTAGAGCCTGCTTAAGATTCTCTCTCTCTCTCTCTCTCTCTCTCTCTCTCTCTCTTTCTGTTCCCTTCTGCCCCTCCCCTACTCATGCTGTCTCTTTTTCAAACTAGAAAAAAATTAAAAATAAATCTTGAACCTTTAGAAAAGCAGAAAAATTCTCCCTTACATGCCAACTATTTTACATATTTACACTGTTCAATTTACATTTTTTCTTTCGATATATTAGTGCAAGAAAAGAATAGTAAGGACTAAAATAATTTGTTTACTTCTTTAAAAAGTCCTCACACATTAGTTTTATTTATTATATCCCCAGTTACTTTGCCAGTATGGTGTGTTTTCCTGGGAGCACAAGCACGATTCTTCAGCTCTCAGACTTCAACTGTGGTTTTAAAAATCCTTAGAGATGGGACATCTGTCCTGCTTAGTACCGTATGCCTGGCACATAGCTGGCACTCAGTAAATAATTTTTGAATAAATGATTGGATAATGACCTTAGTGATTTATGTGAGTGTGGGAGGCCCCCTCCCCTCCTCTGACTTCTGCAGAAGTTACAGCATTTGACAGGCCTACAGCCTGGATCAAGTTCATGAGAATAGGCTATGACTGCTGGGTCCTTTGAGACCAGACTTCCATAACCCTTTGTGCCACTGTTGGGAGTAGTCAGACTCGCCAAGACTCACCCCACCTGTTACCTCTGTGGAAGGTAAATGCTCTCTACTGGAGAGAAAGGAAGAGCAGGGGAGGCAAGGAAAGGTAGATATATCCATTGTTTTCAGAATTTTCTACTCCATTCAGCTGTTTCTCCTCTCTGATCCAACACCCCATTGACTTTAAGGTAACCCCTCACCTCTCTTGAATATTTAGTTCTCTGGTGTTTCCAAAGTCTTGCTACTCTTTGGCATTACTTCAGGTTTTTTGTTTTTGGGGGGTTTTTTTGGTCCCATGGAACTGCTTCAATTCTGATATCTCATTATCACATGTTCTGACCATAATCCATCATTTTTTCCTTTCTCACTCACAGCCAGATAAGAACCTCCAGTTCCTTGAATCCCTTACCTTCTTTCTCCTCTCTCTTTTCTTCCCTACTTAACCTAGACTTTGTCATCCATCCCTTTAATTAACCTCTTGCCTACAGCCTTCATTCTGTTGTCCCATTGCTCCAAATGCGTGCAGAACACAACCCGGGTTCAATCTAGCTCTTTGCCTCTTCCAATCCTACACCAAGATGTCATGCCCACTTGGCAAACTAGAAATTTAGTCATCACCCTTGACAGTTTTTTTTCCCACTCTCCTCTCCCTTCCCCCCAGGTTCTGTGCTTCTTTCCTAATTACCTCTGAAATTTTTCCTCCTCTCCTGTTGCTCACCGCCATGCCCGTAGGTCAGGTTGCTATTACCTTTCACCCACATAGCTGCACTAGTAAACTGGTCTTACTCTCCTCAGTCTTTGGTTCCTAATAGCCAGGCTCTGCGCAGCAGCTATAATGTTCTTCATACATGTCAAATATGATCAAGAAACCTCACTTCTAAAAGGATTTAATGGTTTCTTGGTTAAAGGCAGATTTCAAAGTTTTTAAAGATGGTGTGTCCCTGTGATCTGGCTCCTGTCTGTAGCTCTGATTTTGCCCCCTGCCTCTTGCCTCTCCTTTTTGCAACTCCAGAAGTGCTTTTTTTTTTTTTTTTAATGTTGTCTATTCCTTTACTGTTCTCTTACCCACCAGCACCATGAAAACCAAGTAGGGTCTTAATTTCCTCTCCCCAGAAAGGTGCTACCTCATTCCCAGGCAGAGGAGGGAGACAGGACTTGAGGCTGGGGCCACTGTTAGGGTCTCCCTCCCCCAGCCCAGAGCTAGGGAGGGGAACTGACACAATGAAGGAAGGATAGATGAACAGAGAGGGCCAGAGGAAGTGAGATCATCAAGGGGCTACTCCAAGCAAAGGCCCCACTCTTTCCAGTCTTGCCTATAGGGGTAGAAGAGGCATGACTGAGCATCGGAGCCAGGGCGGTGCGTAGCTGGGCCACACCCTTTGTAGGCGGTCCAATAAACCTCGAGGATTCTCAGCACCACTGGTGCCTGGTGTTTCAAGGCTTCTGTGGCCACAGACACCTCTTGGTCCTCTTTGCTTTGGTTCCCCAACAAGCCAATGGTGAGAACAAGTGGTAGAAGGGGAAAGCAGACCATACCTTGAGAGGCTGGCAGGCTGCCCTCAGTCTTCTATTCCTACTAGCCATGGGTGGAGGCAGCTGGATCCTGGGAGTGGCTAACCTACACATCGGGGATGCTCTTGTTGTACCCCTTGGAAGAGGGCATCTAGATCCCAGAGCAGCCCTACCATAGAAGGGGAAGGGCATGGGTTTCAAGGGCCACCCCCTAGTAGACTGGGCTGGTTGAAGGTGGGCACTGGGGACAGGATGTGAGTGTAGTGGAGCCAAGGGCATTACTACATGGGGGGTGTAGATGGGCAGTAGGAGGTGGGCAGGTGTCCCCAAAGTGAGTCCCTATGACTCCCACAGATAGTCCCCAGGGGTCTAGGGTTGAGTAATCAGGCTCTGTGCTCAGGGGAGAGGGGCCAGGGCTTGACGATTTCCCTCTGTGGAGTCTCCTTCTGGGCCCAGGGAGGGAGTAGAGGTGTCACAAAGTCCTCCCAGAGGGCAGAGGTGGAGTGGGTACCCCCACCGATCCCAGAGCCTGCTGGACCGAGGCTGCTCCGTGGCCACCCTCCCAGAGGTCCCTTAACAAAGACTTTATGCTGAGGCCCTCACTGGGTGGCGGCTGGGTACTGGGCGGCCAGTAGGGCCAGCCTTGCAGCGCTAAGGGCCCAGGTCCTTCCCCAAGGCACTGCTCTGCTAGTGCCGGCCCAGGGTTGAGTTCTGCAGCCACAACGCCTCTACCACAATCAAGCTCATGTCTACTGCCTAGTAGTTGCCTTTGGCCTGGGGCTCTCAGGGTCTTTAAGTACCTTGCAGAAGCTTCCAAAGCAAGGAGGAGGCGTTGTGGTGAATGGAATGCTCCCAGCCCACCTAGTCACCCCAGTAGTTGAGGAACCCAGCCTGAACCTAATGATGATCTGGGCCACTTTCAGCCTGCAGGAGGGTGTGGCCTGGATCACCCAGACAATCATGGCCAAGTAGGTGTAGATATAGGTGGCTTGTCATGCCTCAGGTATTCTTCCTTTTGGGAGGCTGGGAGGATGACTCCTATGAAGGAAGCCCCAGGCATGGGTTGCTGCAGAACCCCACACAGAGGAGGTGAGCCACTTGGGACCTGGCCCCTGGAGGCTGCAAGGCAGTGGGGCAGTGTGGTGAGGCAGAGCTGGGGGTCTGGGGCTGTCAGCGGTGCTTTTCAGTCCCTCAAATGCTCCATGCACTCTCTTCCTTTTGACAGTTCTCTCTTTTTCACCCTCCTCTTTACCTTCTCACATCCAACTTTATTTCTGCTGGTGACTTCCTATTCCTCTTTCCAGTTTTTGCTTACTACTTCAAGGAATTCTTCCCTGAGATTTCCTCTCCCTCCAAAAATAATCAGACTTAGGCACACTACATCTCCTCTAGGCAAATGCTTAGAATCCTGTATTTTAATTGCTTATTTATCTATATCTCCCACTGTTTCATGAAATCCATAAGAAAGAGGACTCTATCCGCCTTGTTCGTTGTTGTGTTCCCAGTGCTTAGGACAAGACTTACAGTATACTAAATGGTTAAACCATTATTTGCCACCGAGTGTAGAGTGATGGTCAGGTAACTAACAGGAACCAAACTGCCTGGGTTCAAATTTTGAAGCTGCCAATTATTTGCTTGGGTAATCTTGGATAAATTAACTACCTCCCCATGTCTATCTTTCTTATCTGTAAGATGGGGATTATAGCAGTGCGCACCTTATATGGTTGTTGTGAACACTGAATTAATACATGTAAAGTGTTTAGAACAATACCTGGCACATCGTAAGCACTTAACTGACTACTGATTTGTCAAAATATTTAATAGGGCCGTTACAAAATAATGGAAATCTGGGGCACCTGGGTGGCTCAGTTGGTTAAGCATCTGGCTTCGGCTCGGGTCAGATCTCACGGTTTGTGGGTTCGAGCCCCGCTTCGGGCTCTGTGCTGACAGCTAGCTCAGAGCCTGGAGCCTGTTTCAGATTCTGTATCTCCCTCTCTCTCTGACCCTCCCCTGCTCACACTGTCTCTCAAAAATAAATAAAAAGCATTAAAAAATTTTTTTAAAAAACAAAATAATGGAAATCTATCTATCTATCATCTGTCCATCTACATCTACAGATATATCTAGCTGAAAATGGCCATATCTTTGCACACCTTTATGAACCAGCTGCACATGTTAAATTGGAACTGTGACTCAGTCAGTTGAACATGTTTTCCATTTGAATAATAGAAACATCAATCTGGATTTTGTGATGATGAGAGCACAACGATGGACACTTCTACACACTGACCTGTGCTGCTGATCTCACCCAGCACTGCCAGGAGGGAATCTGGCCATCACACTGGCCCTGTCTGCCTTTATATCCATCTCTAAAACCTGGCATTCTCAGGGTTACTGGATTTTCAAATGAGAGCTTTCCTTAATTTTTAGAGGCTTAAGGTGGTCTTTCATTTACACAGCATGACCTGAGGTGGAAGCAGTCACACTCTTTTTCCCCAAGAAGAAGGGGATTTCCAACCATCTTTTATCACAAGAAAATAGAGGCTTAGAAAGGCCTAGTGATTTGTCCAGAGATACATATCAGTTAATACCAAAACCAGGGATAAAGAACCAGTGTTCCATGGCTCTCTCTTGAATTCACAATAAAACAGTATATTATTAGGAAAGGAAAACTCAAGTATGAGAACATAAAATATGGTATTCTTTTTGAAACTAGAGCCATGAATTTATGCTACACTGGTCCAATTTTCTCATAAGGTGAACAGAATGAATAAAAAGAGGTCCTCCAGTATGTGTATGTATGTCTGTACACACATGTATGTCTCCCTCTCTTTCTCTCTCTCTCTGCACCCCCATCCATCATCTATATCTATCTATCTATCTATCTATCTATCTATCTATCTATCTATCTATCTATTATATTGTCTGTCCAAATAAAATGAAGCATTATAGAAGACATTAGATAACAGTTGCTAGTTCTTCTAGTTGTGTTGGGGTCAGAACTTTGTTCAGTTTGAAGTTCATCTCTTTGGAGAGTGAGGTAAAAATCTTTTGTGTCTTTGATGGCTCGCAGACTTAAATCCCGGATTCTGCTATGTAAGCAGCACTCATTTCCTTCTCTCCTTTTTATCCTGTCAGTCTGCTACAATGCACTCTTCACCCCAGAGGACATTGCTTCCTAATTGCTTTCTCATTGGTCTTTGGCAATCTAGTTTCTGGTCATTTCATTCTACATATAAAATGACAAAAGTCACCTGTGGTCTTCTGACCTTTTCTTAGCAGTGATTCACCTTGAAATTTCTTTCTAGGTAATGCTGTCCATCAAGTCTACATTGTTGAAACAAGGCAAGGACCCTGATCTTATCTGGGTCATATTATCCTGGTTCTCTCCTGCCTTGTCCTTCTTAGCTTCCTCCATTGGCTCCACTTCCTTCTTGCATGTTTGACAAAAGATTCACCAAATTGAAGCATCTTCTTTTTCTTCTCGAATTTCTGCCCTTGGAGCATTTCATTCTCTTCCACAATTTGTGCTGAGCTTCTTGAAAGGAGGAATTCTGTCATTCTTGTTTCTATTCTTTGTATTAGCACAATACCTGGGTTATGGTAGGGGCTCAAAGAAGTCTGTTACCTTGAACCCAAGCTGTGCAGAGGATTCCAAAATTTAAATCAATAACGGACTTGCTCAGCTTTGAGTTCCGATGACATTATCTACTTTCTGTGCATTTCCAATAATAATAAAAATAGTTACTGTAATGAAGCACCAGTTGTGGGTTAGTTAGCTTGCTAGGTAATCTCGATACATTATTTGTACTCTATGCAACCCTCCAAGGTACACATTATCATTAGCACTTGATGTAGGAGAAAATCAACATCTACTTGGATATCTAGTGAGCATCTGAAACTTACAGCCAGTAAAGAACCCTTGCCCCAAATCTTCTCTTATCTAGTTTTGCCCATCTTGGGAAGCAGCACTCTATTCATGCAGTTATTCTCCACTCAATGCTTCACTTTCCAACCACTGATCCACTAACATGTCTAGTTGACTACAAAAAGTACTTGTAATCTGTCTGGTGTTCTTCATTTCCCAGCTTGGGGCATCATCATCTTTTCTAAACCAGGGCAAGAGCCTCCTAACTGGGCTTTCCTTCCATTCCCCTGCTCGCTCTTCTCCACGAAGTGGCCTGTGGTCCTTTAATCAGATCATGTTACAGGAGTCATTACATCCTGCTGTGGCTGCAAAAACTATTTACGGATGTGATTTGATGGTATCGGCAGTGTGGCTGGACTCGTGCTCTACTTTAAGACAACTGTTTGAAAATTTAAGTTAGCTAAAAATATAAACTGAGGATTGACTCACCTGCGAAAAGATTTACATCTACATCTATAAGCAAACCTAAGAAATGATTATTTTATTAGATAATTTTATACCTTAAAAGAACACAGTCTTTCTTTAAACAGCAGGAACTTAAAATATTAGCTCATTTACCATAATTTATTTACAAAACACTTTGAAGGAATATACTGAATACATATTGTGAGGAACGTGCATACCCACATATGGACAATGTATGATGCTTCTTAAGTTTTATTATCCTCTTCAAACAAGTGCAAAATAATATCTCTTATAATATTTGTATTGTCTATCATTTTGATTTTCATTGAAATCTGACTAGTGGAAGAACAAACAACCAAAGAGAGAAGTGAGGTAGCCGAGGGAGCTGTCATTCCCGGTTCATGGTTCTGGCTTTTAAATTGCTGTTATGCATTTGGGATCAAATTAGCTGGTGTTGGCCATGAGACTCGGTAGATGTCACCGGCTCTGTTGTTTCTGGACTCAGGTACTCTTATCCAGAAAGCCAATACTTGGTTACTAAATATAAGTCCTGTATATCTTGATGCAGTGTTACAGTGCATAAAACTTTCTCATACACCTAGATTCATGTTCATGTCTTTGAACAAGTATTTTAAAAAATCCAGTCATTGTTCTATTAGAAGAACATGACTTTTAATGATTATCAGTGATTTATCAGTAATGCACATATTCATCTTTCTTTTAATTAGTGGAGACAAGTTGCAAGCTGAGAATTGTGATAATGTCTGCTTAACTGGTGCAATTTTCACTGAAAAATATTCACCTATTTGTTAAATGATCTGAACTTGCTCTCATGGAAAAACAAGTGTGGAAAAATGGCTAAACTTTTTCTACATAGAAGTGTTTTTTCAGAGTATGTTTGTAATTTGCTCTTCAGTTTTTTCTGAAGTTTGTATGTTTAAGAAATTATTGACTTTGGTGGAGAATTTGTTGCTTAGGACACCTCTTTGTTGATTATTTGCAAATAATATAGTTACTATTCAACTAATAAAACAATCATATTTTAAACTACCATTAATGGGAGGGAAAATGAAATATGAGGAACTTTTCATCTAAGTCTCCATCAAGAGTAAGATTACATTTTGGAAATGTATGCTCAGATTTTTTATTTTGCTTAAATTTTTCTCATTTATTCCCCCTTTTCTTTTCCTTCTTCCCTTCTTTGTGGACCTCTCTTCCTCATGTCAGCTCTTATAGCCAAGGGGTACAGCCTAGGTGATCTCTTCTTCCACATCTGCATGAAATTTATCATCACTGCTAGGTTCACTCCCTTCCTTGCCTCCAACTGTGCCCATGACAATAGCAAGCACATTTATATCTTTATGCTTTACCTCTCCTCAACATCTGAACTGTTTTTCTAGGAGTAACTCAAACTCAAAATGTCCCAAAGTGAACTTACTAACATACTTAATTAAACTGCCTCTTCTTACGTGTCTATCTTGGTTAATGCTTGGCAAAGAGACTCACCATCTCCCCTATGGCTCAGACTAGAAACTGTGTCATCCTGGACACGATCTCCATCTCACCCTCTACCACATGTTCCCAGGGCCACCAACCCTGTAAATGCTATGGCTAAGTGTCTTTTTGTTCTATTTCTTGCTGCGCAAACTCCTCATCTGATAAAAATCCTCACCATGTCTTGCCTGTGCTTTAGCAATAAAATCTTACTTAACAGGTCTACTTGCCTCCAGCTGTCTTGGTCTTCAGCCCCTTCTTTATGCTGACATTAGGGTAACCAATACCAGATTTACATAACCAAAATCTGATTGTGTTATTTCTCTGCCTTGAAACCTCTGATGGTCATACTCTATCAAGTTCAAACACTGTTGCAGGACATATAAAGTCCTTCACAACTTGTCTTTCTATCCTTATGAGATGCCCTATAATGGTTAGGACTGTGCTATCACAGTGATTAGTCAACAATTCTGTATTATTATCATTACTTTTAAAAATTGAGGTCAAATTGATATCTAACAATATATTCGTTTCAGATGTGCAAACTAATGATTTGCTATTTGCCACATTACGAGGTAATCACCCCAATTAGTTTAGTTACCATCTATCACCGTGCAGTGACCCACTTTACCCTTTTTTACCTACCCCCCAAACCTCTCCCCTCTGATAACCACAAATCTTTTCTCTGTATCTATGAGTTTTGTTTTGTTTGTTCATGTGTCTTGTTTTTTAGATTACACATGCTAAGTATAATATAACGGTATTTGCCTTTCTCTGACTTATTTCACTTAACATTATACCCTCAAGATCCATCCATGTTGTAGCAAATGGCAAGATATTCTTCTTTATTATGGCTGAGTAGTAGTTAATTGTATGCATACTACATCTTCATTATCTATTCATCCACTGATGGACACTTAGGTTATTTCCATATCTTGGCTATTGTAAATAATGTTGCAAAGGGCATAGTGGTGTTTTAAATTAGTGTTTTTGTTATCTTCAGATAAATACCCAGAAGTGGAGTAGCGGGATCATGTGGCAGATCTACTTGTAATTTTTGGAGGAAACTCATAAGGTTTTCCATAATCGCTGCACCAACTTACCTCCCCATCAATAGTGCACAAGGGTCCCTTTTATCCATATCTTCTCCAACACCTATTATTTCTTGTCTTTTTTGATCTTAGCTATTCTGACAGGTGTGGTCTCTGATAGTGATGCTGACCGTCTTTTCATGTGTCTGTTGGCTACTTGTATATCTTTGGAAAAATGTATATATAGATCCTATGCCCGTTGTTTTAAACTAGGTTGTTTGTTGTTGCCATGCACTGAAGAAAAAGTTCTCAGACACTAAACTGAGAGCACCTGCTGGGCTGCCTCTGCCAGCAAAACAGCAGCAGCAGCAGCAAACTGCACATGAACTTTATTTCATGTTCGTCAGGTTTAAACAGCAAAGAGTGTTAAAGCATGGGAGGAAAACACAAGGAGCCTCTAGACATAGACCAAACACACATCTGGTGCTTATGGGAAGGCATACAGGGAAGATGTGCAGTTTCAAGGACTGTCAAGTTTCAGTGGGTCTGTCTCCTAACTGGCTCCTGGGAGATCATGGGGCCCATGGTGCTATCACGTCCAACAGCTTTGGGACCACAGCATTGCTGATGTTTCAGCAATTACCCCATTCACTTTCCTAGGGCTTACAATATACTCTCTAGAAATAACTCCACAGTGTGTTTTTTTGCTATTGAGCTGTTTGAATTCTTTGTATACTTTGGATATTAACCCTTTATTGGATATATGATTTGCAAATATATATCCCATTCACTAGGTTCCCTTTCTTTCCATTTTGTTGATAGTTTTGTCTGCTGTGCAGAAGCTTTTTAGTTTGATGTTGTCTCACTTGTTTATTTTTGCTTTTGTTTCCATTGCTTTTGGAGTCAGATCAAAAAATTCAATACCAAGACTGATATTACAAAACTTACTGTCTGTATTTCCTTCCAGACGTTTTTTACATTCAAGTTGTTAATCCATTTTGAGTTAATTTTTGTGTACAAAACAGTGGTCTAATTTCATTCTTTTGCATGTGGCCATCCAGTTTTTCCAGTACTATCTATTGAAGTGACTGTCCTTTCCTATTGTATACCCTTGGCTCCTTTGTCATAAATGAATTGACCATGCATGTGTAGATTTATTTCTGGACTTTTTATTTCGTTCCATTTGAATTGATCTATATGTCTATTTTTATGCCTGTACCATACTGTTTTGATTACTAAAGCTTTGTAATATAGTTTGAGATCAGGAAGCGTGATACCTCCACCTTTCTTCTTCTTCCTTAAGATTACTTTGGCTATTCAGGGTCTTTTGTGGTTCCATACAAATTTTAGAATTGTCTATTCTAGTTCTGTGAAAAATGCCATTGAAATTTTAATAGAGATTGCACTGAATCTGTAGATTGCTTAGGGTAGCATGGACATTTTAACAATATTAATTCTTTCAATTCATGAACACAAAATGTCTTTCCACTTGTTTGTCTTCTCAGTTTCTTTAATTAATGTCTTAGAGTTTTCAGTGTGTCAGTCTTTCACCTTCTTGGTTAAATTTATTCCTAGACATTTTATTCTTTTTGACACAGTTATGAATGAGGTAGTTTTCTTAATTTCTCTTTCTGATAGTTTGTTATTAGTGTACAGAAACACAAAAAAATCTCTGTATATTGATTTTTGTATCCTGCAGCTTTCCTGAATTCATTTATTTGTGCTAAGAGTTTTTTGGTGGAGTCCTTAGGATTTTTTATATATAGTATCATGATATTGCAAATAGTGACAGTTTTAATTTCTTCCTTTCCAGTTTGTATGCTTTTTATTTCTTTTTCTTGCCTAAGTGACATGGGTAAGACTTCCAATACTCTGTTGAATAAAAGTGGCAATAGTGGACATCTATATTTTGTTGCTGATTTTTTGTTCCATTGAGTATGATGTTAGCTGTGAATTTGTCCTATATGGCCTTTATTATGTTGATTAGGTTCCTCTATGTTTACTTTGTTGAGTGCTTTTATCAGGAATGGGTGTTGAATTTTGTCAAATGCTTTTTATGAATCTATTGAGATGATTATATATTTTTTGTCCTTCATTTTGCCAATGTGGTGTATCACAACAATTCATTTGCAGAGGTTGAACAATCCTTGTATCCCTGGCATGAATCCCATGGTGTGTAGTCCTGTTAATGTATAGTTGAATTTGGTTTCTTAATATTATGTTGAGATGTTTTGCTTTTTGTCCATTAAGCATATTGGCCTGTAATTTTCTTTTTCTGTAGTGTCCTTGTCTGGTTTTGGTAGTAGGGTAAATGATGACCTCATAAAAATGAATTTGGAAGTGTTCCCTCCTCTTTAGTTTTTTTAAGGAGTTTGAGAAAGACAGGTATTAAATCTTTGAATGTTTGGCAAAATTACCCAGTGAAATTATCTGGTCCTTGATTATAGTTTGTTGGTAGGTTTTTGGTTACTGAGCAGTCTCCTTACTACTAATCAGTCTATTCAGATTTCCTATTTCTTCATGATTCAGTCTTGGAAGACTGAATGTTTCTAAGAGTTTATCTATTTCTTCTATGTTGTCCAGTTCGTTGATGTATAATTATAAACAGTAGTTTCTTATGATACTTTGTAGTTTTGTGGTTCAGTTGTAGCTTTTCTTTCATTCCTAATTTTATATTTTTGAGCCTTCTCCATTATTTCTTGGTGAGTCTAATTAAGTTTGTCAATTTTGTTTATCCTTTTGAAGAACCAGTTCTTAGTTTCATTGATCTTTTCTATTGTCTTTTTAATCTCTTTTTCACTTGTTTCTGCTCTTACCTTTGTTATTTCCTTCCTTCTTCTAATTTTGGACTTTATTTGTTCTTCTAGATTTAAAGTTAAGTTGTTTATTTTAGATTTTTCTTGTTCTTGAGGAAGGACTGTATCACTATGAACTTCCCTTTAGAACTGCTTTTGCTGCATCCCGAAGATTTTGGACTGTTGTATTTCCATTTTCATTTATGAAATGATTTCATCATTGACCCACTTATTGTTCAGTAGCTTGTTGTTCCATCTTTCCATAATTGTGTTTTTCTTCCAGTTTTCTTCTTAAAATTGATTTCCAGTTTCAAACTATTATGGTTGGAAGAGATAGTTGATATGATTTCAGTCTTCTTAAATTTACTGAGCCTTCTTTTGTCGCCTAACGTGATCTACCTTGGAGAATGTTGTACATGCACTTGAGAAGAATGTGTATTCTGCTGCTTTTGGGTGGAATGTTTCTTATTTATCTATTAAGTCCATCTGGTCTAAAATGTCATTTAAAGCTGTGTTTTTTAATTGATTTTCTGCTGGATGATCTATCCCATGATGTAAGTGGGTGCTAAAGTCCCTTACTATTATTGTATTGCTCTCTATTATTCCCCTTAGTTCTGATATTTGTTTTATATATTTATGTGCTAACAATTTTGTATGATGAACTTCCAAGTTGCTAAGAGACTAGATCTTAAATTTTCCCACTACAAAAAAGAAATGATAATCATGTGATGTGGCAGAGGTGTTAGGTAATGCTATGGTAGTAATCATTGTAATACATAAGTGTATGAATCAACACATTTTCCTTAAATTTGCACAATGTAATATGTCAATTATATATTATTAATAATAAAAAAAACATGATGGAGTCTGGATATCTAGGTTTGTATGTCAGTGTTGCCCAACTGAAACTTTGGGTATATTATTTAACTTACCTAAATCTCAATTTTCTCATGGGGTTAAATTTGGGTTATTTTGAAAAGTATTTTGAGGATGAAATGAGTTACTTCACGTCAGGTGCTTTGAAGAGTAAATGTTGGCTAGATAATGTTGCATAAATAAAAAACCCTTCTTCCATGTGCATATGTTTACCAAACAGGCCACATATTGTCTTGCCTTTGGAAGTTTGCATGTGGGGTTGTTCTGTTCCAGAAGCAACCTCAATGTCCTTTCTCTTGTGAAATTTTCTTTCAGACAGGCTAAATGCATGACTCCTTTTTCAATGTTTCAGTGGGGCCTCATAAAAACCTTTATTACAGCCCCTGTTGAATTGTTTTGCAATTGTTTATGTGTGTGTGTGTCCTCGAATAGACTCTTGGAGTAGATGATCTTATTCATCTTTTTATTTCCCTCAGTGCCTATCACATAAAAAGTGTTTAATAAACATTTGTTAAAGGAATGGATTAATTGTGGAACTCTCCTTTTTTTGGACTGGTGTTGTTTCAGTACCATAAAAGATTTTTGTTTTTCTAAAGACAGTCGTATTCCAAAGGGAGATTTAATAATTTTGTGACTTGAAAAAATCCACAATTTGTTTAAGATGAACATTTTTCTTCTCTGAGATCTTCTATCTTTGCTTGTGAGCAAAATGAATACAGTGTTACCCTGGTTAAAATTAGGTTAAATTAGGCTTTATTTAGTTTGTATTTGGAAAATATGAAATATCCAGACATAAAATGTTAAAGGAAATTTCATTTTCTTCTCTTGCATAATTCTTTTGATGCACTATTTCCCTTTTACACTCAAAACTTGTTGATAACCAGGACAGTTGCTCAGCACCAGTTAGCTATTGTGAGAATTGTTGAGTCTAATCTTGCCAATTTTAGCAGTGTGGCTGAACTGGACCAAAATGTCTAAGTAGGTGAAGCTTGGAGTTTTAAGCCTTCACTCCCAGCCTCCCCTCTCCCTCTGGGGTCCTATGCTGTCATGATATCTGCTTTTTCCAGCCTGGACTGTGGACTCTTTCTTTCCACCCTCCTCTGGACTCTTTCTACGTGCCTTTCCCGTACCCCCACTCCCCCCGTCTCTGGAAAATTAGTGATTATTGCACCGAGTCCAAGATGGACCTGAGTTCTTCTGATCCCATGTCCAGTAAATAATCTGCACTGCCGCATCTAGAAAGCAAGCTTTGGCCCAGAGGAGATACTTCATGGTGGCAATAACATAGCCTTTACCAGAACCCTGTAAGAGATATTTGATTAATGAAGAGCCCCTCCAAATCCCCCCATTGGGGTAAAGGACCTCTTGCGTGCCAAGGCTCTCAACAGTCATCAGAAACCAGAATGAAAAAGCAATAATTCTTTTGTTCATTGTGGTGTTGTCAGAGGGGCATAGACTATGAGGTCAAGAAGACTTGGGTTTGCACTTTCTCCCCAAAAGTCTGGTTACGGTTATCATTGCATGACTTCCTTCCCAGTGTCAGTTTCTAGCTGTAAAATGAGAATGATTCCACTCTCTAGGAAGCATTTTTGTAACGGGTAAATGAAACGATGTTGGTCAACTGCTTAGAAATGGGCCTGGCATGCAGGAGTTATCAATAAAGGACATAACTATTAATATTTTCACCTGCTCAAACTTTAATTGATGGTTAACTTCATCCTAGCTATTGTGTTAATAACTGAGGCTTCAGGTAATCTTGTACCTTTATTTTAGCCTGAACTTTTGAGCTTATCTATACTCAAACGCTTTAAACACTTTCCCCAAATAGTTTTCCACCTTATGGTTAGGATCAATTCCCACTGGGAAGAGAGTTGAGAATGGAAAAGAACAAAACTGTCATTAGGACACAGAACTGATAGCCTGTCCCAGAATGCAGTGTGCCACCGTGAAAATGATTTAGAGACTATAGAATCTGCCAAAGTTAATCAAGGAGTATTAGTAGCTTGTTGAAATCCCTTATATTTAAGGGGAGAGGAGAAGAAGAGACAGGGGGATAAAGGAGGCATTCAGAAGTGAAGTGTTCAAAAGCAGAAATGTGAAAAGACGATAATATTTAGTTTGAATGGCCAGGTCCAAACCAGTGTGAGTTGTTTCCATGTTCCATGCTCGTCCCTTTTCCTCTTGGAGCAGCTCACCTGAGTCACTTTTTCAAAAACGTAGGTAAGCTGGAGTAAGAATTATTCTTTAATTTTTAAAATGTTTTTTATTTACTTTTGAGCGATGGTGTGAGCAGGGGAGGGTCAGAAGGGGAGGAAGACACAGAATCTGAAGCAGGCTCCAGGCTCTGAGCTAGCTGTCAGCACAGAGCCCGATGCGGGGCTCGAAGCCATGAACCGTGAGATCGTGACCTGAGCCGAAGTCGGACACTCAACCAACTGAGCCACCCAGGTGCCCCTAGAGTAAGAATTTTTAACTTGGGCCACAAACAGTTACTTTCCAGGTGCACTGGAGAGCCTACTCTTTGAGAAGTATCAAATCAGGATCATTAACATAGCATCTTTAAGCACATTTTCTAGAAATTAAGAATATTTGATCACTGAGATTCACTGGAACAATCTCTGCTCCTTACCTACACCATTTCAATGGCTGAGTCTGCTGTACATGTTAATAGCACATGTTGCTTATATCTCTGCAAGTAGAATGTGTTTGATAGCCCCTCCTACACCTTTGATTAGCTCTCAGTTGCTTGAAGGCTATAATTCAGGGATCATTCAGGGACGCAGTCACTGTCAGAGGACTGAGCAGTGTCCTCTAGGGGAAGGCTGCCAAGTTTCTTTTTGGATGAATTTCTTCAGCAAAGATTTCAGTAGTCATATTTATGGAAAATTGCATTACTCTTCTCCATTTATTTCACTATTGGACCAATAAACATCTTTTCCTGAAATGGACTGTGTAATATAGCTTTTGCTATATCCTTTTACTATTGTAAGTTTGGTGATCAAGCCGTATGCATTGAAGTTGATATTAATGGTGATGGGATCAGATTAAGTATAAGTGTAAGTTTTAATTTATCACAGTTACTTCATTCAAGCTTAACAATAATTGGCAAGTTGTGAAAAATGCTTGATAGTATTACATAAAGCAAAAACTTTATGTCCTTGCACAACCAGAATTTACATGACAATGTAACCAAATAGTGAATGATGAGTTGGTAATGAATATATCCAAATTTTCAGGTAAGATTTTAACTTCAATTTAAGCAGTTTTGCATTATATGAAATAAATAGTATATAGCTTAAATCAACTTTTATTTTTATAAAAAAATTTTAATGTATATTTATTATTGAGAGACAGAGAGAGACAGAGCATGAGCATGGGAGGGGCAGAGAGAGGGGGAGAAATGGAATCTAAAGCAGGCTCCAGGTTCTGAGCTGTCAGCACAGAGCCTGATGCAGGGCTTGAACTCACAGAGTGCAAGATGAAGACCTGGGCTGAAGTTGGATGCTTAACCAATTGAGACACCCAGGCACCCTTTAAACAACTTTTAAATTATTCATATATTATTTAGAACAAATGATCTAAAGTAGTGCTTCTCAAACTTAAGTGTGCATTAGCATTGCTCGGAGGCCTTGTTAAAAGATGGCTGCCCCTCCCTTTTCTCAGTCCTTCTGACCACTACCTCCCCAGCTCCCCCTGGAGGTTGATTCAGTTGGTTTAGGGTGGGTCTGAGAATTTACACTTAGAGCAGCGTCCAATGAGGCTGCTGCTGCTAGTTGTGACGCACACTTTGAGAGCCATTGATCCAGAGACTGTGGTGTAAGTGAAAGAGAGTCTTAGGAAATGGATTTTATATCATTGGCCTCTCTACATGCATACTGTGTAACTTTACATGGATTTCTTTTTGGGGGGGGCGCTTGTATTTTCATTGATGAAATAGGGATAAGAATGTTTGTTTCGCCCACTTCCCATGGATGGGAGGATCAAAGATCACTCTGAGTAAATACAGGACAGTATTAGCATTGACACAGAGTAGGAGTTGCTTGATGGAAACATTGGCGCTTCTCAGGCTATTATTTACAAAAGGATACTTTGAATTAATTGAGAAGAACTGTATTATAGAATGGGAATTCAAACCTCTCAGTTTTCTAAGAGTTGTCTTAATTTACATGCTGCATAAATAGTAATATTTGTAGAGAACCTCAGGACTCCAATACATAATCAGGTCAGAGGCGCTGATTACAGAGACAGTAAATTAATCTTCTTTTAGTACTAATTAGCATAGAAACTTGGTTCTGAGTCTGCATTTACTTAAGAAGACCTACATCTTTTCCTTTTTCTTCTTTTACTCATCCAGAAAGCATTTAGGAGGGCCCACTGTGTGTTGGGCACTGTGCTGGAAGTGAGGTTACGGGGATGCGCTTGTTGTGTTCATGGTCTTTAACAATACTTATCATTCAAAGTAGTAAATGTTACATAGAGGAGTGTACTAAGCAGTGCAGGAGGAGCACAGAGCAGGGAAGACCTGATTCTGCCTGAAGGGGTCAGGGAAGGCTTCCAGTTAATGTTGCTTCCTTTCTAAAAAGCGAATGTACAGAGCTATCTCGGAGGCAGTTTCAAAGGCAGTCAAACGTATCACCCTCATAATCCAGAGGAAGGAGGAGAGATGACAAGAATGTGGTATTTATTTAAGGAAAACAAACACTTAACGGCAAGATATGTTTCCTTACATTTTAAAAACTCTTGCTTTTGAAGATCAAGTAGTTTCAATCATTCGTTCACTCACCCACTCATTCACCCCGTCTCTATTTCTGAGAATTTAAGGGCTTATCAAAGCATTAAAATGAAATCCCAATGCATTGTCATGGCTAGTAAGGTCATGCACAAGCTGCCATGCTATGGCACAAGATGGTCACTGCCTCCCTTACCTCCTGCCACTTAGCTCTGTGCTCTCTTGAACTACCTGTTGCCTCCTGGTTCTTTACCAAACCACAATCTCAATGCCTTTGCATTTTGTTGTTTCTTCTACCTGGCTCGTTGCATGACAAACTCTTCTCATGCTTCTGATCTCAATGTACGTGTCTCCTCCTCAAGATGTCTTTCCTGCTCATCAAATCTGGGATCCATCTCCCTCATTCCCATAATCCCCCATCAGACCACTCTATCCTGCTCCACTGTAGCAGCTCACTGATTTAAATGATATGTTGGTTTGCTACTTCTTTGTTATCCACCTACCCTGTTCTGTTTTGTCTCCACTGTCAATCACAATGCTTTTTGTACAGAAGAGGTTTTTAATACCCATTTGTAGACTGAATAAATATTTGTAGAATGCTTGCCAGGATTAGAAAAGTGATCACCTGAGATAAAACTGAGAATTTTTTGTGGGGCTGGACTGCACAATTAAGAATAAACTAACAGATCCTCAAACAGGGGCTCCATTTTCCAAGTGGTGAGACTGGGGTTTCTGAGGTTCTTCCCTAGGGCTTGGCTCCCAGTAGGAGCAAAGGAAACCCTCCTGCTAGCAGCCTGTTGTCACTTCTTTGCCTCATTAAGCAACCACTGTCCCTCTTGTAAGTGTTGCTGCTA
This sequence comes from Mungos mungo, assembly GCA_004023785.1. Lineage (NCBI taxonomy): Eukaryota > Metazoa > Chordata > Mammalia > Carnivora > Herpestidae > Mungos > Mungos mungo. Next base: position 9,696 of record PISW01008826.1, on the reverse strand, counting down.
TACATTTGGGTAAATAGTCTGGAGGGATCACTAGGATTCTACTGAGTGTTAAGACTTTCCTCTCAGGTTACCCAACCAGCAAGAACTTTTCTTTAGCATACAAAGGGCATTTCATTAGAATAAGTAGGCAGTGCTTCAGAATCTGTGTCTCCTTCTCTCTCTGCCCCTCCCCTGCTCAGCTCTGTTTCTCTGTCTTTCAAAAATAAATAAATGTTAAAAAAATTTATAAAAATGTTTCTTAAAAAAAGAATAAGTAGGCAGGTAGGCTATGTTACATTTTAATTCAATTCAAGATTTGTTTTTTTTAAAACAATGTCTTGCCTTTAGTCCTTACCTTGGAGGCAATGAAAAAGAATAAAGGTTTTTTAAAAAAATTTTTTAATGTTTTATTTATTTTTGATACAGAGAGAGACAGAGCACGAGAGGGGGAGGGGCAGAGAGAGAAGGAGACACAGAACCAGAAGCAGGCTCCTGGCTCTGAGCTAGCTGTCAGCACAGAGCCTGACGCAGGGCTCGAACCCACGAATGTGAGATCTGACCTGAGCTGAAGTTGGTCGTTTAACTGACTGAGCCACCCAGGCACCCCAGAATAAAGGTTTTTGATATACAGTCCCTGTCCTTAAGAAGCTTCCAGCTTGGATGAAGAGACAGGGAGTATGGTTAAGTGATTGGTAAATCCAACTGTGGAGCAATTTGTAACTGTAAACTGTGATGAGCACACTGGGCTTTGAATGCTTTAAGACTAAATGTTATATACTCATAAAAAGGTTTTATCTCTATTAGAAAATAGCCATGGTCTCTGATGTGAAAGACCTCCTGGTCTAAATGAAGGAAGTGTTGTCTAGTAGAACTTTCTGCAGTAATGGAAATATTTTATAATCTGTACTGCCCAGTAAGGTAGCCACCAACCACACATGGTTTTTGAGCACTTGAAATGTGGTTAGTGTGACTGGGGGACTGGATTTTTAATTTAACTTAAGCTAAATTTAAAGAGGCACATATGGCTAGTGGCCACTGTATTCAATAGTACAGGTCTATGGGGAAGGACAGAATTTGTGTCCACTGGAAGATTCAGTAGAACCAATACTAGATATGCCTTGTATAAAATAATTTTTTGTGATTAAAAATAATTTATCAGAGGTAGTGCTGTGGCACAATATGTATTTGTTATCATAAAATAATAATTCTAAATAATACATTTGGGCCATCTGTAGCACCTTTAAAAAGAGGTGGCTTAAAGGAATGTTTGTTTCTATTTTTAAAGCATGTGTTCTTGAAAATGCTCTATTTCTTGAGTTTGCAAACTTTGGTGCTGAGACTTCTATAATTTTCAAATGATTGTGATGACAGAAGGAAAAAAGTAATTGGAATTGTAGTTGAAGTGGGTACTCTGCAGAATTTTCTTTCACTAATTTAAATAAATCAACATCTTTCCTTGTATGTAAAATTTTTGAAATAAATGCAAAATTGTCTTAAGAAAGGGCTCATAAATATCCATGTACTTTTTGGATATCATTTAGTTAAAGGGCATGAGAGAGAAAGAGAGAGAGAGAGAGGGAGAGATTGGCAGGGAGGAGGAAGCTATATAAAGCATAGCTTTTCAGCAAAATTTGGGAATAGTCTGTAAAGTTAGAGGAACTGTCAAAGACATAATATGCATAATCCATTCATCCAACAAGTGTAATCCAGATCAATCACCCACTAGAATCTAATCAGTTACCCAAAATACACAATCATTAACAGCTCTGCCCACTTCACCCACCAATATCTTTACCAATCTTGCCTGAACTCCCACAGAATATTGAGCAACTGTGACTCATTCCTGCAAAATATTCCTACCAACTGGCATTAACTCAGGAACCCAAGGGTCTTAGAGTATTAAAAGCTTTCTGCAAACAAAAAACCCAGCCAACCCACCAAATAAAACCTGCCCGGCATGGCAATCCAAAATCACCATATTGGAAAATGGACGCAGTTTTATCTGGACAGACTGGAATAACTTTCCTCCTGTTTTGCAAAAATAAAAGAGCAATGAGATTCTGAAGAATGATCCCAATTGTGGTTATAACAAATGGTATGCCTGGTCTGACTTCTGATCACTGGCTTTTAAATGCTTTTTTGAGATTTGCCCACAACAAGGGTCCTTCATCTGGTCTTATTGGATCAGCTTTGGAAAGAAAACACAGTGAGACTTCATGGCCCTGGTAGAATTAGTTTGTTTTGGGGTGGAATGGTCTTTCAGTACTCCCTTAAGTTCTGCTCAAGAGCATTTATCTGATTTTTAAAAAACTGTATAGAGTCAGTAGAAGAAATCCATGATTCTGGAAAAAGTATCAAAAGGTGAAAGCTGGCACTGCTGCAGCCAGGCAGGCAGGGCACAGTCATGAAGAGTGTAAACATGAAAGATGCTGTAAGCTCCAAGACAGAATCCCTGCCGCTCGTGTCTCTGAGTTCCCAGAGTGTCTGAGGGCCTGAGCGGTGTGCCTGGTGGCCGTGTGTCCTGGCTGGTGAGTGCGGGTTGGGAGGCACACGTGCCTCAGAACCACCGATATAGCCAGGGAGTGGATACACTGGGGTTCTAGAGAAAAGTCTCTCCAGAGAAGATGCTTATCTGAAAGATGAGTGGGTTTTCTTTAGTAGTTAAGTGGGACCCCAGATAATTTGATCTGCTTGTCTTTTTATTCCCTACATATTAGAGTAGGAGGTCCTTAAGTTGTGTGCATGTGTGAGTGGGTTTTTATGGGCGGTGATGGGGAGTGTGAGAATGTGATCAGTAGCTGTTTAGTGAAGGCTGTTTCAGATGGTGATTTTTAAGTGCTTTAGTGGGTATAATAGGAACCAGTTTAGGTGTTTAATTGGGGCCTCTGGACAGCTGTCACAATCCTGCCTGCAACTAGGGAGGAAGAAAACGTAAATAATGAAATTCACATAGAAAATTAAACTAGCTTGTGTGCTGGAGATCATTACTTATATGAATTACAAAATGAATATTTTATGTTTGACAGCTAAATTGGTTAATTTTTTTTTAAAGAAAGGGTTTGGATCAGTTATGGAAGTGTAAATTTCATCAAAATTTGTCCAGGAGCTTAATACTTCTCACTCTATATGCATGCAACTCTCATATGCTATAGAAACACTCAGCTATTATTGATGAATCATAAATGGTCAACTAACCCAAACCTAGATTTTAAGTCATCTTTTATGTATTAAATTCACTTATTTCCCCCCAGCCCGAATTGTTGTGCCCAAATAATGATGCTCTTCTAAAAAATCCTGAGATGCTTTTGAAGTTCTTTGTTAAATCGGACTTCCCTGTGGAGGGGTAGTGGTGGTATTTGGAGTGTATCTCTCAGGAGACCTCAGGAGGGATGAAAAGGTGAGCCGGTCCTTGGGGCTAATTGCCTGAATAGGCCACTTTGCATGTTGTGGACACAGATCTGCCTGGTGTCTCTCGAAGGAATAGAATCAAGTTGCCACATACGGATTCCAGTGTCAGTTTATAATAGGAGGTGTAAATACCTTTTCATAGCTGTTGATATACTTTCGGAATTTCTTTGGATTGAGGGTCTGCTAGATAAAGTGTTTAAAAGGATTGTCCAGGATACTAATTCAGTACTCAGCTCCTGGGTGAACCAGAAACTTCAGAATCCACGGGGGAAGGACACTTTTAATATGCTTACAAAGAAATATTTGAAGGATTATAATAGCCGCCATTTTTGACAGCAACAGTTCCATTTCTGGGACTGGTCAGTGCGTTAAGAAGATGTTGGAATTAAAGTGGGAGTTGCACATTATACCTATGTCATTTGGAATATTCTACCAGTTTAAATGATCTCCCCTGTGGGAAAGTCTGTGGAAGACTTAGATGGCGCAGTCACAAATACATGCTTTACTTGTTTGGAAGGCCTTGTACCCTGGTGGTCTTGCCTTCATCTTAGGGGAAGGGAATATTTGGAAAAGGGAAGGAACAGACATTGTGGGGGAGACATTTAGAGTTAATACATCCTGAGGGGGGAGCAGTGTCTAGTTTATAAAAGGGAAGGTTAGGATGTGCAGAGATCAGTGCTGTTGTTTATCTCAGAGATGTTTGCAAAATACTCCAAAGCAGGATTCTACAGCTAAGGGCAGGGCTAGACCCCAAAGCACCCGGACTCTGGAGCCAGACGCCCAAGTATAAGTTCCCATGTAGCCACACAGCATCTCTGTGCCTTAGTTTTCTTGTCTGTAAAATGGGGATCGTAATTGTACCTACCTCACTAGGTTATGAAGATCAAATTATCTATTATTAGTAAAATGCTTTTAATAGTGCCTGCACACAGTAAATACTACACATGTTCATTAAATAAAGACACTAATACTTGGGTGGTAACACATTCTTAAGAGTTGGACCAGGACTGATGCTAAGCACAGAAGTCAAGAAAATGGATGAAAATTATTTTTGTATTATGCTGCTTAGCATTTCTGTACACATACCTTTCTTCAGAGTACATATTCAAGTATAATCAGCTCCTTGTCCCTGGAGCTCCCCCAGGTGGGGGTAGTGGAGATATAGGTCTCAAAACCTGGGATAGCTTTCTCAAGAAGCCACCTTTTGGAATCGAAGAGAGTGAAAGGCCCTCAGGTTTACATTAGACAAATATGACTATCAGACAAGCAAGTAGCTAGCAGAATTTGAGGATAAGAACATAAATTCAGGTCAGACATGTAAAGCAAAGTTAAGCCATGCTCTACTTCTGAAATGAAAGTCAATGTTATTTAGAATAGATGTTATTTTATTATTAAGGGCACACCCAAGCCCTATTTCTAGAAGCACCATGAGATGTATTGATGAGTCAAGTTCCATTTCCTTCTGATAAACGAGCCACATTTAATTCTCTATTCATAGGCTTGGTGAGGATAAATCCCCAGCCTATCAGAACCATTAAATTCTCATGTTGAGATCTACCTTTGCCTGAGGGAGAATGCTTGGACTGGAAGAATATTATTTTGACAAACTATATAAAATATCTCTGATTCAGCAACATTTTAGTGTCATGATGATGCCCAAACTACAGATGATCTAGGGCAGACTTCTACCTTCTTGCTTGGAAAAAGAGATCCTGAAGTCACACCTCTGTTCCTAGTCAAGTGGAAATCCTTAAAGAAAAACTTTCAGGTGCCCTGAAGCTGTATGGGGCACACGATGGGGCAAGGCAGAGAGAAGGTTAACGGGATTTTAGGGTGTCCCATCAGGATGTGGGGCTGTTTGTGGGATGTATTTCATTCCTTATGAAAGGACATATTCCTTCTGAGAGGAGTCTTAGGACTGCGAAGCATCGCCGTGTAAAAATGCGACTGGTGGTGGGTGGAGCTCGTGAATGCTGTGCTTGGTGAATAACTGGAATGGAAAGGAGTCGGTCAGCTGTGTGAAAAAGAGGCCATAAGAATGGGCCAACAGGCTGCCTCTAGATCACCTGGTGTAAGCAGACACAGGAGTGGTAAATCAGAAACCCAGCCCTAGAGATGGTGTGTGTGCCTCAGGCCCCGCTCACCCCACATGTGCTGAACTCAGTTTTGCCCACATGTCTCCTCACTGGCAGCTTCGAAGAGCCCCTTTCTCTTTCTCCATGTTTATGTTGTCAGGGATAGAGGCGGTCAGAACCAGACTAGCACTCTGCGCTGTGTGTGCTGCAAAGTGGGAGAAAATGGGTTGGGACCTTGACAGAAAACCCTGGGAGGCTCATCAATTATCCCACAGTTTCTCTCGGTCCCAGCTTGCTTTGATTCTCTCACTCTGCCAGAGCAGAAACCACAGGGGCCCTCTGCATGGTGAGACTCGAACTTGTTTTCAAGAAGGCCTGCTCCTTAATGGTGCTGATGTTTAAGCCAAGCTGAGAGTGCTCAGGGATGCCTCCTATTTTCTGGTTAGTGGGTTCCCAGGCCAGGCTGCACTTCCTGTCCTCAGTGTTCTGTCTGGGACTCACTGAGGCAGGGGCTCAGCTAATGCTAAGCACCCTGATGCTGATGTGTGTATGAAAGTGGTCAGGATTATTGGTGTCTAAGGGATCTTGTAAGTGGCTCTCATTCCCCACCACATTCATAAATTACTGAGAGAAAGGCAAAGGAGTCGGGTGGATGAAGCAGAAAACTCCAGTTTCATTCCTGATGGAGATGTTGGAGAGCACAGGTGAGGTATGCTGCCAATGAAGGGCTTCCTAAGCCAAGCCCAGAGAGGGACGTAGTTGCCCTCTCCCCTGCAGGCAGCAAGGAAGAACCATGGGTTGAAGGAAGAGGTAGAGCTGAAAGGAGAGCTCTTCTCGAGATGAAAGCACATCCCTAAGGAAGCCAACCAAGTGGCACCATGGATACCAATTTAGGATTCTCCAATTCTCACCTAAATTGGTGCTTCTTCTCAGAGTATGGTCACTGGTGCCATGAGGTCAAACGTATTTGCATTTTCACTCTCTTTCAAGAGTGTACGGTGAAATCTTCTAGAGGCCACATGCATGTAATATTACAAAAGGTTGACATGAAAATTCATCTACCTTCTCTAAGTTTGACACTAAAGAGATTTGCAGAGGTATAAAGCAACTGTACTCTTTCGTGTTTGGCAAATACGTTCTTTCATAAAATGTTATTTATGCTGACATATGGTGAATTTATTCTTGTTATTTTAAAATAAGTAATAAGTTTTAATTTCTAATGCAATAAATATTGATCAATATCACCCTCCTAACTAAAAGTTCTTAGGGGTTATTTAATGAATTTTAAGAGTGCATAGGGATCCTGAGCCCAGAAGGTTTGAGGATCACTGTCTTAAATTAATAATCATATACACCCTGCCTTCTTCCCTAGGTAAGAATGAATGAGGGGAGAAGAGAAGCCAGAGGGTGTTAGCTTGGTACACTTCTCAGCACAGAGCGAGTGCACTACCGACTTCCTCACTCAGAACCCCAGGACACCCAGGGAGGGTAGCTGTTAAAGGTCATTGCTTTGATGTTTGAGAATAATGATGCCAGCGGAAAAGGGAAAACCCTTTTAACGTCAAATGTAGTGATATTAAGTTCTCTGACAGCTCTGCGGATGGACAATAGGTACCAGTTAAGAATCTTAAACTGGATTTTGAGACAGGGAATTGTCTTAGAGTATAGAGACTGTGTGATATCTCAAAGGAAGTTGAAGAAGGAAGTTATCTATCAAGACAGCAGCTGACACTCTGCAACGAATCTCCTGATTGGGAATGGCTTGGATACCCTCAAACGCATTGCAACTTTTTGCATATTTTTCTCTGTTACCTATGAAAAAAGGGCACCTCTGGAGATGGTAGGGCATAGTGATCCGTATCTACTCTTACACCAACTTGGAGAACACTTTATTTTTCATGCTGGTTTCATGCTCTTCTCATTTGATATTTCTTCTTTTTAATCTACGGAGGATGGAGATAGGGAGAGAACATGCTTTAAACATAGTAAACTAATGCATATGCTTTGATTAAATATAGATTGGGAGTTGGGACTCACTTGCTGGAGATATGAGAAAGGCCAAGTTTTATTATATCCAAATAGCCTGATCCTGGAGGTAACAGCATGCAGACATTGTAAGCCTCAGTATTTGTTGAATAAATGATACATTCGCCGCTTTGGTCTCAAAATTTAAATATTAAAGGTGATTTCAAAGTCCCATTCTCCTCAAACATGGATTTGTAAGCTGTGAATAATTGAATAAGAATGATTAATTAAATAAATAGTAACAATTGAAGGAAATATTTTAAGCTAAGTATTATGCTCTCTGACGTGAGTAGCGGACATGCATCGTAGCTAATGGTGCACTGACCACCCACAACGAGGCAGGGATGACTTTGAGGGTGGTATGTTCATGTTTAATTCTTGCAACTACCTGTATACTAGGTCAAATGGTTATGCCTGCGTCATAGATGGAGACACTGAGAAACTGAGCAGGAAGAGAATCTGAACCTTGTCAGCCTCTTCAGGCCCGCAGCCAGAGGCTGAGCACATTGACAATCCTCCCGCCTACACTGGAGGAAGGTGAGTTCGGTTCCTTTACAATTGCGATGCTCTCTTCGGAGGCTGGGCTGGTATCGATTGGTTTTGCCAAAAGGCAAGTCTGAAAGAGTGTCTGCAGCTCCTCTGCCACCCAGCGTGTCCGAGCCTCACACGAAGCACGTGGGTCCAACTTTCCTTGTCAGTTTTCCCTCTAGACTGGCTCCACCTTCACTGGAGGGTCTCTGCCCAGAGGGTCGAGAGCGTAGCAGAGTCAGGACAGAATATTCATGATTACACAAAACTCCTCCGCGTGTTTCTTCTTTTTTATCCACAACGAAAACAGCTTTATTTTGCCCTCTCAATAATTTAGCTGATACATACTCATTGAAAAAATTCAAACTTAAAAAACTGGTCATCAAGAAAGTAGAAATCAACTTAACCCTTACCTCCCTGAGGTGGTAGCATTAATATTTGGGTGAACATTCTTACATGCCTCTCTTTATATACACATGCAAACACTTAACATATCATTTTACACACATGGGATCGTATCACATGCTATCTTTTAATATAGAACTTCAAATCATTATTTATTTTTTCTTCTCTCTCCCTTCTCCTCTTATATTTCTCTCCTACTACAAATCACTCTCCTTTACCTAGAGGAACTATTAATCTTTCGTATTTTTCTATGCTTTCTTCAAGCTTTTAAAGAATCTGAAATAGTTACTATGTAATACATATATGATTATTGTTTTTAATATATGTGCACATACAGATAGATTTGCCATTTTTTACAAGCAGGATTAAATACTTATTTGACTATATATTGTTTTTCTGATTTAATAAAATCTCATAAACATTTCTCGAATTGATTGGTATGTATCTCATTCATTCTTTTAATGACACCATTATAGTCCATGAACTGGAGGTAGCTAATACATTTTCAGGTATCCCCTACTGGTGGACATTTATTGTGTTTCTTCTTTTCTAAATTAAAAATTTAAGGCTCTTCCCAGCAACCTAGGGATCTTGAAAATCTTATCTTTGGTGGAAAACTAGATGAAGCTATTTCATAGCTTACATTTTTGATATGGATTGAAAAGATGTTCAATAGTACCAATTTATAGATAAATAATGCAAAATGGTTAATATATGGCATTGCATCTGACAGAGAAAAATCTTTCTTTGACCCTGAAAGTGTGCAATTTCACTGGAAGGTTTTAGTAAAATTATTTACTGGAATTCCTTATAAATCCCACAATTAGATAAAGTGCTTGAATAAAGAAATTATTGCATTATTTAAAAAAAAAAGCGTGCAAACATCCAAGGGGCCAGTAGTGGCCAGCAGCATTGAATTTCTTCTTTACAGACAGTGTGTTAAGAAGCAGACCAGATAAGGCAGGCCGCGTGCTTGTAGCTGTGATAGAGGATTGCTTTCTCATTCATGGCGGGTGATGGCCAATAAGGAGGAGAAACAATACCAGCCTGGGCATTGTGTGTGATGCGCGGGGTCTGACTGCAGGCAGAATAGTTCAGAGGAATCTAGGAAACACCGATCCCAATCTCCTTGTGTATGGGATCAGGCTGAAAATGAAAGTGAAACAAGATAGAACCGAAACAAGTGAACTTTGGAATGGCCAGTTTTTTTTTTTTTTTGTAATAGTTTATTGTCAAATTAGTTTCCATATAACACCACGTGCTTCTCCCCACAAGT
>PISW01008825.1:0-33575 GCA_004023785.1 Mungos mungo | reverse complement strand
GCTTGCCTACTCAGGGAGGGGAGACAAGAAAAACAAGTCACTAATCGCACACACTGTAGTATGTGGAGAAGGGCTACAGGAGACGTGCTATAAAGAAAAACAAGGAAGGAGGAGAGATGCATGTAATTCCACCAACACAACTGTGTCCCCAAGTACTTTCCTCTGTCCCCATCACCGTGAATCTACACTATCCCTTACTACAAATTCAAGTTCTCTATTCAGGGTTTCCATTGGGTGGCAACACACATTTTAATGTAGCACCTTGGCAAATAGATTGAAAATACTTTGTCTACCTAGATATAAAGATTTCTAGAAGATGAAAATTGTTGAACATACTAAACGCAATGTTTTCAGTGTTGACAGTTACATAAAGTCCTGGGCTGAACCTCTAAAAATCAAGCTTTTATTCTGAAGTTTACGACCTGCCACTTGAGACAAGACATCTCACTCTCCATGACTTGCTAGACTGGGCTTGAGATCCTTGGTGTGTTATGAAGGTGCTGGTGACATTTTGAGTAGGGAATTCCTTGTTACCTGGGACTGTCCTGACTTTGGCACAACATTGATTACCTCTCCACCCTGCCCTCTAAATGCCAGAACATTCTCCAGGCATCAATGTAACCCCAAAACACACATTTCCAGATGCTACCTGGTTATGCTACCTAGATGGGTTCAGTACCCTACCCACATGAGAAACACTAATAAATCTCCTCCAAAGTGTCAAGGTCCTGAAACCCAAGGCAGACCAAGGTCATGAAAACCAAAGGAAGATATAGAAACTATTTCCATCACTACACTAATCGCTGGAGATGCATAGATTTCTGGGACAGAAGAAGGACATTGGTCGAAAAGGGAAAAGGGTCTGAAAATTTCCTTAGTTCCATAATATTGAACCAACGACAGTTTCTTAACTCTGATATATCTATCATGGTTATTCAGTATAATAGCATTAGGGAAATGGGTGAAGAGTCTAGAGCAGAGTTTCTCCAACTCGGGACTATTAACATTGTAGGCTGGATAAGTCTTGCTCGTGGGAGGCTGTGCATTCTTCCGGAGGATGCACAGCACATCCTCGGCCTCTAAACGCTCGAGGCCAGTAGCATATCCAGTTGTGAAAAGCAAAATACCTGCAGACACTTGCAAATATCCTCGGGCGCAGTGGAGGGATGACATCCCCCCAGGTTGAGGACCGTTGATACACAGGATCTCTCTATACTGTCTCTGCAAGTCTTTTGTAAACACGTATATTTTTTCTATTTAAACACACACAAATACAGGAGCAAAGCCGTTATTTTAAAGGTGCCAGGGCACAGTAAAATGATCTACAAGAATTAGTAATAGTTTCTACTGTCTCCATTGATGAAGAGAGAACAGACACAAATGTACTTTGAAGATGAGAAGAGTCACATTAAATGCAAGACACTGGCATCCATCAGCATGAGGATGGTCTCAATAATTATGTAAAATGTCTGGAAATGAGTTCCATTACGTGAAACGTGTATCAGGAATTATTGGGGAGCCTGCGACTCTACCTGAGTTCTAGGAAACACCATTTCCATCACTTCTCCAAGATACCGATGAGCGAAAAGGGGAATCATTTTACTGCTGAGGGTCCTCCACTAAAGAACACTAAGTAGCCCCCCCACATGGTGGTTCCTCCAGTCAAAGGACATCTCGGGTTTTCAGGAAACAAAAGTAACCTTGTGCTCACCAAACGCCAACCACAGAAATACAATCGCTGAGAAGTGTTTATATTTTGTTCAGATCCAGGCAGTGAAACAGCACTGAGTAAGCGCACGTCCTAAAGAAGCCAGGTCGTGGGGAAAGGCGGGGAAATGCACACCCTGCTTCTGGAGATGGCTGCCAGGCAAAGGCTGTAGAAGACCGAGAAACACTGGTGGGCTGGGCGGCCTCCTTATTTGGATGATGCTCAGAGAAATTACCTGTGGTGTCATGCCGCCCCCAAGAGTAGGCAACGGGCCCAACAGGAGAAAACCCAGGCAGTGGGGAGCTACTTCCACTGTGGGATTGACACCACATGCGTCAGGGGAGCGTGCACAGGGCGGAGAAGAGCAGGAACGGGCGGGTGAGCACTGTTTTCCTGTGTCCGCTCTACCTACCAGATCGGCCTGTGCTTTAAGCCTGGAGGTTAAGCCTGCTTCACTCACTCACATGTGTCCTACGAACTAGCATAGATTAGCCAATAAGGTTAGGGATGGTGAGGGAAAGAGTTCCTACTGTAGGGCTCTTAGATTCCATGCCCCTTCTCCCGAGTGCCAGGTGCAGTTTAGTGGTAAGACCCTTGCACACGAAGGTCGCAGTGTCTTGAACCAATGAGAAGATTAAGGACCAGAGTAGAGGCCAGTAATTCCTGAGATGTCTGAATGGACTCAAAAGACCCCATACCCCTCTGAGAGTAGACCTGGGACACTCAGGAGGGCAAAGGGCAGCTAGATTTCATGTGCTCTGTCCACAGCCTTGGTCAGCAGGGTCTCCAATGAACTTCATAGTCTCCAGGCAAAGAGCACCCTCTCTAATTTTATCAGCTGCAGGGTCACCTGGGAGACAATCTACACTACTTAGTTTATCTGCAGCACAAACCTTCTCTGGGCCCTGGCACATGAGGTCGAGGCCCAGGTCTGTGCTGTACTGTGCGCCCCTGTGTTCCTGCGGTGTGGCCCTGTAGGCATTCAGTGACTGAGTGAGAAATGGGTGGATGAATAATGGAATGGACAAATGAACTCCACTGTTTCTAGGCAGTCTGAGACACAAACTGCAAAAGTAAACTGCGCCAAGACCGATTAGAAAAGGGGGGAAAGAAAGGAGGGGGATTGCTTCCCCAAAACTTTGTTTCCTCAACGACAGATACTCAGACAACAGGAGAATAGCCTGCTCTCCTGCATAAGAAGTCTCCTGATACCGCTTAGATGGGGGTGGCTGAGCGGAAGTGGAAGTGTGAGGGAAGTTGGTAGTAAAATGGAAGTAACGTGAAGACTAATCCTACAGACTTTGGTAGTGATGTCCTTAGCAACCAGAGGATACAAATTCCTCCGTTCGTGGGTTATGTACAACTGGTGTGACTTTCTCCCTGACCTTTTGTCCAAACGTGACCACACTGAATGTCCTTGAAGATTTACACAAAATGAAATATTAATCAAACAGCAAGCTCCTAGTGAGCTAAACATGTCTTTGTGAAGTGTGTTTTGATGCATTAAGTAAATAAACTTAAATGCCTAAATCTTAAAAGGTCTCATCACAAAAAGAAAAATTCTAAAACTATGTATAGTGACAGATGTTAACTAGATTTCTTGTGTTGAGTGCTTTGCAATATATACAAATATCACATCACTATGTTGTCCACGAATAATCAATCCAATGTAGTAGGTTAACTATACTTCAATTTAAAAACTAATTACTAAGCTGGAATTCCAGTAGCACAACTAAAGAAAATTCTACATTTTCAAGATTGTAAATATACATTGGTCTGATGAGATTATTGGAATTTGCTTCAATAATCATTTTGTCCAACTCTTTTGCAAAGTAATAATATTTATTTATCCTAATGGCTTCTCAAGCAAATCCTGAAAAGGCAAAAATGTCTGCTCCCTTTCCTGAACTGTGGAAAGCCCTGGTTTTATACTAATCCTCCAAGATTTGGCTCCACTGCCACTTCTCATCAGTGGCGCCAGACAGGGCCAAGTGCATCCAAGGGGTGGTAAGAATCAGGCTCTTGTTTCTGGAAATCAAAGGCCTGAATAGGAGCTGGGCTGCTGTTTTATGAGCACAAGACCTTTAATCCCCTTACGGTGGACACAACAACACGTTGTTCCTTTTTAGATCACAAGACTTACCCTTGAATAACTAGGCAGAGGGAGAAATTCATTCCATGCCCTATACCGTGTAACTCAGAAAGAAAATGGCATGTCTGAGGTAGATTTCTCCTTTTCTTGCTAAAAATGATAAATTATCTTAAAAGCCAATATTTAAGCAACTGGGCAGGTAAATTTCCCGGCTTACTTCAAAAGTAGACTAGAGTTTAATCTTAGATTATATTTCCCCAGATACTATTTACATTTTTCTGTGAAACTATTTTAGTAAATCTGGCCTAAATCTTACTGTAGTCACTTGGAAACATCTAGCTGCCATCTTCTCCAAATACACAAGAAAACATCACACAATCTGATCTAATGAGACCAGAAATTTCTATCTTTGAAATTTCTCCATACATCTTCCATTCTACTTTGAAGAAAATCCAGGAAGTAGCAAGAAACCCATTTAATACCAAGATTTAAGTAAGGACTTCAAAAGAGCTGTCCTGTCTGGTCACACTCAGTCCACCTGCCTATGACTTCTCCCAGCCTGCCTCCGCAAAGTGGGCGCTATGCCTCGTGGGACCTGGCTTATCCATCACCATGACGTCAGGCCCAAGCACACAGGAGGCTTCAGCAGAACTTCCTCAATAGCGTGGGTTCAACCAGAGGCACGCGGCTCACGAGCTGGCCTCCGGGGACCGCGGGGCGGGAAGAGGTGTCTGCTTCTCCCGCTCTGCCTCCCGCTGCTCTGTCAGCTCTTTCTCCTTCCCTCCTTGACGGCATCGGAGGCAAACGTGTAGCTTCCCTTTCACTTCTTCTTACTGAAAAGATCAGGGTAGACGGATCACTGGGATCAGAACTGTCTTCCTGCTTGACACACAGCTAGTCTCCTCCCGGCAGTGCTGACTGAGCCGTGTGCACCACCGCTGTGGTCCTATGCACACGTCCCCCCGCCCCCCCAACCACGTCATCTTGCTCATGTAGGAATGGAAAGGGAGATGGCAAGTCCTTTGTCCTCAGCCAGCGCTCTGTGTGGCTCCCGCTGGCTGTTCGCTGCTCGAGTCCTCTGTGGTGGCTTCCTCCTGTTCTCCGTTCAGGGTGCCTTGTGGGGCCTCTGGGGACCTGTTCAGGGACCTGTCTGGGGACCTTTGCACTGCATCTTCCCCCAAGGTGGGCGATGCACTCTGACCAACTGCCTCCGACCCCCCTCTGCTCGGCCTCCAGAGGTGCCCTGCCAGCTGGCTCCCCTGCCTGCTCCTTGCCCTGCGGGCGGTTCTCAGCCCCACAGGCAGGGACCCCATCCAGCTCCCTCCAGCAGCCTCTGCTCGCGCCCGGGAATCCATTCGAGGGCAGACCGCCTGCACAGCCGTCCTCCCCCAACCCCCGATGCCAGGAGCTCCAGCCGGCCTTCCACCCTGAGCCTTCTCCATCATCTGACCAGGCAACAAGGTGCCAGTCTCTCCTCTGCAGACAGCGCCACTCTCTGGGGACAGTTCTCCGCCTGACTGGAGGGAGACAGGGACACGAGCAAGGGGATCACTGGAAGCACATACTCCTAGTGTGTCCTGGGCACCAGCTCATGTGGGCCCGTTGCCGGCGCCCCCCTGGCTGCATGGTGGGCATGCGCTGGAAGCCACTGACACCCACTCCTGTCCTATGGGGAAGGGAGTGGAAATGTCACAGCCTCTCCGCAGGCCCGCACCCCCTGCCTCTCTGACCCTCTAGCCTTCTCTCCCACTGCCTGCTTGGGCGAGGGTCACTGGACCAGTTCAGCAGTCCTGCCAGTCCTGCGTGGACGCCGCCAGGACCTCTCTCTAGGAGAATCCTCCTCCTGCATGGTCAATCAGGGTCATCCTGGGTCAATGAGATGCTCATCGTCGGCATCCAAATATGCAAAAGCCCCCTCAGGCCATACTGAGCTGGGTCACCGCAGGCCGTTAAGCTTGAAATAAGAGATATGTAGCCAAGGACTGGGTAAAAGGTGGAATGAAAATAAGGGTATTCGTCGTTCTGTTAATTATTTGATTATCTTTGGTGAGCTACTTTGTACATTTTTAATTCTGTACATCTCAGGATCTTCAGGTTTTCTGCAACACTCATAAAATAAGCAATGAGGAGAAAGAAGGAAATAAACAGGGACTGTCCCCGATCCGGATCCCTGAAGCCATCCCGGGGACGGCATTTGCCGCTGGAGCGGTTTGCTAGGGCGGCTCTAACAGGTAGTACAGACTGTGTGGCTTAAACCACAGAAATGTATCTTCTTACAGCTCTGGACGCTCGAAGTCTCAGATCAGGGTGCGGTCAGGGGTGACTTCTTCTGGGGCTTCCTTCTGGGGCTTGTGGGTGGCTGTCCCCTTCCGTCTTACCTGGGGGCTTTCCTCTGTGCACAGCTGTGTCCCAAGCTCTTCCTATACGGACGCCGTTCGTATCGGATTAAAGCCCGCCTCTACACTAATTACCTCTGTAAGGACTCTGTCTCCAAATACAGTCCCCTTCTGAGCAACGAGGGGTTAGGACTTGAACGCAAGAATTTGGGGGGGGGACACAATTCATCCCACCGCAGCTCCCCTCCAGAATTTCTTTTGTCCCTCCGAGGCCCCAAAAGACCTACGACAAGAGTTAAAACGTGACCCAGTTGTCAAGCTACTGGTGTCTTCCATCCACCCACCACACTCGAGAGAGGCAGCCTCTCCACAAAGTTGTTTTCCATCCCGTATTGCATTTGCGGTGCCTCTTCCCAGGGCGGCAGCCTGTTCAGGTCAGGACGCAGCCTTCTTTACTGCGGCGCGTGTAGAATGGTGCTTAGCAACTGAATTGCATCTTAAACACCTCCTGACTCATTAGTCAGCCCGCATTGCTCAGCCCCCTGACAGTGGTGTTGCTGGCACTCACACTGCCTGTGCCTTTACAGAAAAAAGTTTGTGGACCTCTGATAAAGTTTCCCACCCTTTAACTTTTTCTATAGGCACTGGCAAAAAAGGCTTCTGTATATCTTGTGCACCCAAATCCAAATGAACCATGTTTGCAAATCAACAAGATCAGATATTCACAGACTTACACAATGCCCCAAGTTAAAAAAAAATTCAGGGGTGCCTGGGTGGCTCAGTTCATTAAGCATCCGACTTCAGCTCAGGTCATGATATCACGGTTCATGTGTTCGAGCCCCGCGTCGGGCTCTGTGCTGACAGCTCAGAGCCTGGAGCCTGCTTCAGATTCTGTGTCTCCCTCTCTCTCTGACCCTCCCCTGCTCACACTGTCTCTGTCTCTCTCAAAAATAAATAAAACATTAAATTTTTTTTTTAAATTCACTTAAAATGCTACATGTTTAAATTAACTTTTCCAAAGGATGGGAAACATCTGACTTAATATGGTCATTTACAACATGTAATATAGGCACCCAGCGGGAGTAACAGTACGATGAACACAGCAATGTGGAAGACCCACTGAACCACAAGAGGAAAAGGCAGAGACTAAGTGCAGGGAGTTGGGGGGTTGCATTGTAAGATGCCCAGGTGACTTTTTCTTCTTATATTTTTCTTTTTCAATTTTTTGCAAAAAGGTTATGATAAACAGCTATGGAATAAGTGCCACAGCTTAAAAGGCAGATGATACATGCAAAAATATATGTTTTTCTGCAATTTTATAAAATAGGAATAGAGTTCACTTTGGACACAATTTTCTTTCACTGTATACCTCCTTCTTCTAATCTTGTGAATCATGTGAATATATTGCCTATTTTTCAATGTGTGTGTTTGTACACACACATACATATATTGTATGTTTACTTTGTTCCTTCAAATTCTACTCTTCTGTCTCCTTCTTCATATTCGCAGCCCATGCATTACATACTGGAGGTTAAGGGAGGCCAATAAATAGTGATTCTCTTTGTCAGGTTCTGAATCATCACAGAATTAAGACAAAAGAATGAAGCCACTAGGAGACCAAAATGAAAGGTCAGGCTGGAGGACACAACTTTAATCAGCAGGCAAATTTTCTTCCTAATTAAAAACAAAATCCTGAACGGAGATAAATTCATTTAGTGTCCCAGCCTGAGCTCCCGTCGCACATACAGGAGTAAGATGCAAGCCACTGAACACCCTATGTGACATGGCACCTACCAACAGCGACAGTCCTCATCTGTAAACAGCACGGACGCCTGTGTGGCTGTACAGCCACACAGGTGTCTGTGCCTGCGCAGGGCCTGAGTCTGGACTCGGAGTCGGAGGAGCACAGAAAACTGCCTGCTGTCTGAGGGCAAGTCAGCCCCTAAAGAGAAGGGAACCACAGACAGCTTCTCCTTCTAGCTTACCAGCTGGGTCAGTGTTTTCTCCTCGCGAGGGGAAGAAGGAAAGAGGGAGTAGACAGAAACCAGGAGTGTTACCAGAATCACATATAGACATGAAAGGAAACATCACAAACACAGATGATTCCTCCGGAAGAATAGAAAAAATGTAAAACTGTTAACACTTGTACTGAAGCTTCTAGGAAAACAACCAAGGTGCTATGATAGATGCCATCAGTGGGGTGAACCTACACCCATTTATTCCCAAAATGAGTGCTGTGGGCTGATTTGGTCCCCTTCCCCCAAATTCCTATATTGAAGCCTGACACCTCCCCTCCATGTGACTGTATTTGGAGATAGGGCCAGTGAGGAGGTAATTACAGTTATATGTGGTCATAAGGCTGGAACCTTGATAGGATCAGTGTCCTCCTGAGAACAGACCCAGAGAACTCTCTCTCCCCACCCTCCAGTGCCCCCTCAACAGAGGTCACATGAGAACAGAGTTCTAGTGGCATCTGTAAGGCAAGAGAAGAGGCCTTGGAATGAAACCCACCTTGCCAGCACCTTGATCTTGGCCTTGCAGCCTCTAGAACTATCTGGTATTTAAGCCACCAGTGCGTGTGGTATTTTGTTATGGCAGCCCTAGCAAACTAATACAATGAGAGTACAGCTTTTTTTCTGTCTTTCTTTCTTTTTCTTTCTTTCTATCTATCTATCTATCTATCTATCTATCTATATCCACCTACCCATCTATCCATCCATGATGTCTGTCTGTCTGTCTGTCTGTCTATCTACCTATTTACAAGAGAAATTGTATGTATACAATAGGAATGTAGAAAAAGCTTATGACATATGACTACCTCTAAACATTTTTATCATCAGAGTACCTACAGAACAAACAGCATTGTTAGAACATGATATAAACGGTAAGGCGAGCTAAATTACAAATGTTTTTCTTCTAAGGTTAAAATGTAGATCCTCTTCAAAAATGAAGTTAATCATTTTCAAGATAGAATTTGGAATTAATGCATGCCTCAAATACTTCTGCAAATAACCAATTAAGATCTTTTACTGTTTACTTACTCCGTTGTTTCCCTGTTGGGAACTTTCCTCATGGAGAAGGCCACCATCGCTTTGAAGAGATATTCTTCATTTGTGTCCCAGGTGTACTGAGCGAGGAATAAAACAGAAAATGTAAAAAGGCACAGGATAAAAAATGGTCCATTGGAATTTAATTGTGGCCACCATGGTGTTAATCAGAGCCTGCCTGCCTCTCTTTCTCTCTCTCTCTCTCTCCCCCTCTCTCTTTCTCTCTGCCTCCCTCTCATCTTTCTCATACACTAAAGGCTGAAGACCAAAGATAAAGGATGTCCCGATAATGTTCAGGATAGACTTTCTTGGGCATTCTATCATTCCAAGAGTGGTGTATTTTCCATTGCATCATCTCCTTCACAATCTGCAGTATTAATAGCCAGTCAACAAGTAGGCCATTTGGACATCCCATCCGGGACATTTACAGGACATACACATCCCTTCTTCCCTCTCTCTCTTCCCTCATATATTATCTCTCTTAGCTTCCTTTCCTTTACTGACATTGGTACAATTTTTCTTTCCATTTTCTTAGCTGGAACCTTGAGTGTGTGCTCATATTAAGGATTGAATTGTGCCCCCCCAAATGTATATGCTGAAGTCCTAACCCCCAGTACCTCAGAAGGTAACCGTATTTGGAGATAGTGTCTTTATAGAGGTGACTAAGTTCAAATGAGGTCATTAGGGTAGACCCTAATCTAATATGACTGGTGTCCTTGCAAGAACAGGAAAATTGGACACAGCCACATACAGAGGGAAGACAGCCATCTACAAACCAAAGACAGAGGCTTAGCCTAGATCCTTCCCTCATGGCCTTCAAAAGGAACCAACCTTGCTGAGACCCTGATCTCGGACTTCTAGCCTCCGGGACTAAGAGAAAATAATTTTCTGTTGTTTAAGCCACCGAGTTCATGGCAGCCCCAGTGAACTAATGTGGCTGACCACCTATTTGTGGCGAATAATCAAGTATGACTGGAGAAAGTCACAAAACAGGGCTTGTTGGTTTAACTCTAAATTCATGATGACGTATTCCCAAATTTCCTGGGAACCCCTTAGGTTTCTCCATCAGTTTTCTCTCTGTCACGGTTCGCAATGACTATCTTGGACGTCTTGCAGCTCTCCGTGCACCAGACTCAGTGCTTTCCCTCACACC
The DNA here is from genome assembly GCA_004023785.1 of Mungos mungo. Lineage (NCBI taxonomy): Eukaryota > Metazoa > Chordata > Mammalia > Carnivora > Herpestidae > Mungos > Mungos mungo. The sequence goes on along the minus strand of PISW01008825.1, from coordinate 23,239 downwards.
TCAACTCACTAGATGTTCCTGTCTCCTGATTTGCAGATATATACTCAAGTCACCGATTTAAACGCCCCCATTCTTCTGACACCAAATAGGAAGAGTGCTTCTGTAGACACACCTGCTGCCCACCTCCCCCCCCCCGACAGGCCGGGCGCGCTGTGTCCCCTCCCACCAGTGGCATCCCATCCACCTCTAGTAGCAGCACTTCCCGCTGCCCTTGTCGGGGTCTAAACGATAACCGTTTCCCCTCTCCTCTGTACACAGGACTCTGACTTCTAACAATGCCCGAGCCTTCCCATTAAGACAACACCAGAACCAAACCACATTACTCAACCTTTCTTCCTCCACCTCCCGCTGTCCTTCTCCCGCCCCTCACGGCCAACACTCCCAAAAGAGCTGTCATACTTGCGTCTTTACCTGTTCACTGCCCACTTAGTCTTAATTCCCTCCGTTCTCTGCTTTCCGGTGGCACCACGCCACAAAACTGGCCCTCTCAAGTTACCAGTGCCTCCGCACGACGACACAACGAGCGGCTTTCAGTCTCAGCTCGCTTAGCCTGTCAACAGCATTTGACGCCGCTGAACGCTTCCTTCAACTTGAAGCCCTCTCTTCCCTTTTGTAATGCTCCTTCCCATTTCCTCCTGCCCCTCTGCCCCTTGTGTGCATTCACCGGTTTCTCCAAGGGCTCCAAGTTTTATAGAACCTTGAAGCTCCATGCTGGACCGTCTCTTCTTGTCACTCTGTACTCTCTCCCTCAGACTGTCGTCCAGGCCAGGCTTCCGCTCCCACTCTCACTCTCGTAAAGCAAATGGCCCAGGAATGTGTATCTCAAGCCCACGCCGTCCTTGCCTATTCATCAATAATACCTCAAACTCAACAAGTTCAAAATTAAAGCCATGATTTTCTTCTCTGTACCTGGTTCCCTGACTCGTAAGTGGGTCATCATCCATTCAGTTGCACAATTAGAAGCTACAGCTTCGGCCTCGACTCCTTCTCCGCTCCGCTTTCCTACTCTCGTCCCCTCCAATCTGCCTTGCACACTGTGGCCACTGTTTTCCAAACACTAGTTCTATCAAAACATCTCTTCCATAAAACTCTCACTTGCTTTAAAGGTAACAGCGAAGCTTCCGAACACGGTCCCCATAGTGCCTGGCCTGACCTCTCCTCCTTGCCCAAGCCCGTCACAGGCCGCGCTCTCCTGCACCGCTCCGGCCGCAGCCGCCGCGGCCTCCCTGCCGCCCCCCACTCTCACCAAGGTCCTTCCTGGAGTAGCCTGGGCGTGTGTTGTTCCCTCTGCCCTTGTTTCTCCTACCCTCTGGCTCACCGGCACTCTGCTTGAGACCTCACAGCAAGGGCCCAGCACTAAGGCCCCTGCCAAGGCCACAGCCCCCATGGACTCCCCCTTCCTGCAATACTGCTCAAGGCTACACATTTCCATTGCGCTTACTGATGTTTAAAGGACATCCAATCCTCCCGATAGCATAAGTGCCATGAGGGCAGGGACAAGGCTGATCGATCTGCCATTGTGTCCCCAGCATTCAGCATGGGGCCTGCCCTCAGAGGACCCTGGGATAAGTGACCGCAGTCTACTCTCTCTAGTACAGAAAGTCCATTTACAGTCAGACTGCCTGGGTTCATTTCTCCCCTTTGTCACTTGCTAACTTGAGATCTTGAGCACGTCACTTCATTTTTTATGCCTCGGCTTCTCATCTACCCAATGAGAATGGGAACGCCCGTGCTACCTTTCTCAGAGGGTGGTTGTGAGCGCGACGTGAACTGATGCGAGTCAAGTGCTCAGAGGGGCCCCCGCTGGAAACTAAACTGAGTCCGCACCAAACGCTGGCTGTTCCAATAATCATTTCTCACGGAGTGAATGAAATGACACACTGGGAAACCGCCCTGTCCACAAAACACGTACCGCTAAGTCTCCTTAGCAGGCTTTGACTGCTTCTACCCTGACACATCTTAATACCACTTGCTATCGGGGAAAATCTTCCCAGACCACACGGGGATACTGAAACTAGAATTACACGAATCATCTTATTAATTCAACAGGCTTTACTGCTCTTATAGCTACATGAGCCTAATGAGTATTTTTTACTTCAATTTCATAAGCACATATTTCATGGTGTTACTTTGATATTTGAGAGCAACTGAAGAAACTGTGTGTTAGAATTAGAAAATTTTTATGCTATGAAAAATGTAATGTGGTTGGAACCACGCCATCTTTTCAACGACTGCAAAACTGAGGCTCAGAAAATTCAAATGACCAGAATGGTGAGGAGCAGAGCCCAAACCAGAGCTCAGTGCCTGACCGGGCCCCCTTTGCTCCACAATACTTCATTAAAATGCTCAAGTTTGCACAGTCATTTGGGGAAACGCAAAACCTCACAGGTTTTCTAGGATACACTGCAGATTCACTACCTGAGGCAAAACCATTTTTTAACAATTTCCATTTTACTATCTTTTTGACTTTAAGACAGTATCAGATTTGAGGTCTTTCAAATTAATCTCTATAACAAGTTTAAGATAACTATGCAGAGAGGCTCATTACAGGAGAAAGTAGTGTTATTAGCCAACAAAATTAAAAATGAACATGCAGGTTCTCCACTTACCGCTTTATCTCCCAGAGCTGTTCTGATACTAAGTCTTACTTTAAAAGCATTTTCTGCATCTGTCAGAAAGAAAAAAAAGAGCAGTATTTGATGATAAAATCTGCCAAAACATAAGACCAAACGTTTAACCAACTCAAATCAACAGAACACTGAACTTCATTTAAAATGCCCCCAATACTCCTGAGAGTTTAATTACAATCACCTTAGAGAGTTTTAAATTTTCTTTCAAACTCATAAAACAGTCAGAGTCTCAACTTTCAAGCCACAACGTGTCTGCAGGTTTAGAAAAATAAAGAGGTCTTTATTGTCAATCCTTTAGAAAACTGTTAGTCTATTTTTAAGCGTCAAGGCTGCATACCTGGATGACAGAGTTCAGCATGAATAGCAGTCACCAGGAAAAAGAGCAGGCACAACATTTTTTCAGAGTGGAGAACACAAGACAAATGCAGGGATAAATATCCACCCTCCACTTAAAGCTGCCTTAGCCATTCTGTGACCCGGATTAGAATATCAGAGAAACCAGCAAGTCACCACCTACAAGGCTTAATGATTAAACCCCCTTATTTGGGTTAATACTTAGAGAGAAGCAGCCCATCTCCTGTCAGTTATTTACGAAAAGCTGTTTGGAAAACAGATTAGCTGTCCTCTCTGAACTCTAGGTTTCCTCCAAGTCAGAATCCCCCGCCCCCCCCCGCCCCTTCTGTTATTGTCTGGCTAAGTGCACTGTGGACATTTTCCTTGGCCTCAACTTTCCATCTTGTTGGGGCTAAAGTCGCTGGCTCGGGGTTAGGCTATCTTAATGTAGAAACCAAACATCACGCCTTTCTGTCTCTGGTGAACAAAGGACACCCTTCCAAGAAAGGTCTCACCTGCCTCTCGCCTTCCCTGATAAACATCCGAGGAGAGCTGCCCCTTCAAAGGGAATCACTCTAGCCAGCCCCGAGTTCTGCTGGCTGTGTAAATTCCAAGTGAATGACAGAGCAGCGCTGTCCAAGGGAACGTTCTGCGAGGATGGAGATGTTCTGTATCTGCACTACCCAACGTGGAAGCCACCAGGCACAGGTGGCTGTTGACCACTCGAAATGAGACCACTGCTGCTGAGAAACCGCATGTTCTATTAACTGACGCAGAAACATGTGACGAGCAGCTACACGGGTCAGTGCGTCTGCAGAACCGGCCTGAAGAGCCCCCTGCCGTGAACTGGGTTCCCCGAATGTTTCTCTCACCCTCAAAGCAGCACCTCACAGTTGCTGTTGTTAGAATCACCTTACACTTGAGGGAACTGAGGATCTGGTGTGTGAGGCACCGGTGGCAATGTGGGGAGAGGAACGGGTGTCACCTGAGCCCTGTCTCCACCACACGGAACTGCGCTGCGTCCTCCCTGGTCATCGTCGGTCCAAACTGAAACTGCACCAAAGCCCCAGAGATGCCCTGAGGATTACCACCACGCGTGGAGGAGCGTCTCCCCCAGCGGGCATTCTCCAGATGCCAACAGAAGTGCCCTGGCAGGCTGACGTCCGGGCTCGCCTCTCCACCATGCAGCCTCTTCACCGATTCAGTCTCCAAGTTCCACCTCGTCGCTTGCAAATCATGAGTGGCAAAGTTAGATGGGGTGACCCTGATGAAAATGTGGACTTTCAAAGCAACAATGAGAAAAAGATCAACAGCTACACTTCTGCAACACTTTGAGAGTCCTACCCTTTATTTCCCCTCCTAGACAGAGTGATATTGTACCACAGAGGACCCATTTCCGTTTGGTTTACTCCACCCGGGGAAGCTTGGCTCCTCTCCTGACCTTGGTTGCAAGGGCACAGGGCCAGGAAAAGTTGTAGAGAGAGAGAGACAGCCCAAATTAGACCCATTCTGGCAATTTCACTATTATCTGAAATGGAAATTTCCTAGAAGGAAGAGCTCACATTAACTTACCCCTGAAAACAGTTGGACTAGGTGAAGTGATCTTGGGAAATGTTAGACTGGATAAAGTCATCAGGAGAATAGAAAAGCCAGTATGTGGAGATTTTAACGAAGCTGATTATTTGCATCAGGGAACAAAGCCACGTTAGAAACAAATTTGATTTGGCTTCCGTTTAGCCTTAAACTTCATAAAAGAATCAAATGTCTCTCTTTTGTTCTTACAGAGTCACTTATGTCACTAAGATTGAATATAGTAAAATGCTGAAATGCAGTTAAGCCATTCTTTGAAAAGCAAAGAATCTCTTCCCTTTTGAATTATGATTTCTCTATTTTTTGAAGATAAAGTTAACCATTTATTAAACAATTTCTATGTGCCAGTCACTCTATCAGTGCTTAATAGACTTTTAAAAAAATTATCTTTACTAAAATAGTTGACATACCATCTATTAATTTCAAGTGTATCAAACAATGATTCAACATTAATATCCATTACAAAATGTTCGCCATAATAAGTATAGTTGTCACTGTCACCACATCGTTATTGCAATTGTATTGACAACGTTCCCTATGCTATACTTTACTTTCACTCTTCTATACTTTATAGATGTTTGTTGTCTCTGTTAAAAAAAAATGACAGGGGAGGGGTGCCTGGGTGGCTCAGTCAGTTAAGCGTCTGGCTTCGGCTCAGGTCATGATCTCACAGTTCGTGGGTTTGAGCCCCGTGTCGGGCTCTGTGCTGGCAGCTAGCTCAGAGCCTGGAGCCTGCTTCAGATTCTGTGTCTCTCTCTCTCTCTGACCCTCCTCTGCTCAAGCTGTCTCTCTCTGTCTCTCAAAAATAAATAAAAAGCATAAAAAAATGACAGGGGAGAAAAAGAGCAATAGAAGTTCCATGTAGAAAATACAGAGAAGCCAAAGAGAAAAATAAAAAATTATCCACAATTCCACTGCCATGAATGACCAATGTTAATATATTTTGAGAACTGAAACAATATTATCTTAGCCTGAGATCTTGTGTGTTTTATGTGATGCTGTTGTTTTGAATCATTGCAGCAGAACAGCAGACCCGTGATGGTGGAGTAACATGGACCCTGGTTTTTGTCCTGACTCTAATGGAATGTTGCTTTTTACAGGATTTGGTGGATCACTTCAAATTTGATGTGTTGTGAGGTAAAAAGACTCCTTTTGTCTCTAGTTTACTAAAAATCATTTTGATCCATAATTGATGTTGAATTTTATCAACTGCTCTTTTAACATCTATTACTATGATCCTAGAGGTTTTACCATTTGATGCATTTTATTAATAGATTTTTTAGGGGCGCTTTGGTGGCTCAGTCAGTTAAGTGTACAGTCCTTGACTTTGGCTCAGGTAGTGGTCTCACGGTTCATGGGATCGAGCCCTGCATCAGGATCTGTGCTAACAGCTTGGAGCCTGCTTGGGATCCTCTCTCTCCATCCCTCCCTGCCCCAATAAATAAACTTTAAAAAACTTCTTTACATGATCCAACCCTTAGATGAGCTTAGTTGGATGATTTTTAACCTGCTTCTGGACTTAACTGCTGTGTTTTTCCCTAGGTTTTTAAATCTAATTTCATAGAAGAATATCATTTAGGTTTCTTTTCAAGTGCTGATTCTTGAAGTTTATTTCTGGTCCTTACATTACCATCTTGAAAATGGTATAAAAAGATTTCTAACATCATCTAGGTTTACAAATACTTTAAAATGCAGGAAAAAAACTGCAGAAGAAATGCAGAGTTGGAGAAGCTGGACCATACGTATTTTGGAGGAAGAGTTCTTTCAAGACTTTCCATTTCTTATATTGTCATACACTGCAGGTCTCATAATTCTGAGTTCATTTTGGCTGTTTCAAATTCCAAGAAAACCTTTTTTCATCAAGATTTTCCAGTATTCCCATGGACTTTATACAGCATTTCCCATAAAGTATCTACATTCATTGCCATATTTCCTGTGTATTTTCTAGCATGCATATAAAGGTTTTCTCATTTTCCATTCTTCTTGCCGGAGGTATGTCTACTTCTGTTGTTGTATCTTGGATTTAATTTTCAAGTCTTTCCTTCCTGCTTTGTGAGTCATCCATCTTATTTATTTTTATTGAGCCCTTACTCCTGTTGTCATTATACTGGTGTTCTTGTTCCATCTTATAAGTCTGGAGTTGACAAACAGGCTCATGTGTTTTTAATCTTTCTCATTTAATAATAAAAATATATTTGTGGCTATGAATTTTCCTCAGAGTATTGTTGTGGCCAGAGGACAAGAAATATACAGATGTACAGTCATCTCATACCTATCTTCTGGACAGTCTATAATGACAGTTCCAGTTTTTCTATACCCCAATGTTTGCTTAGAAAAGTATTTGACAGTAGCAAAATTAACAGCAGCCAAAAACACAATGAGAAGAAATATCAATTTTTGTAGTCCTGTAAGGTGAATAGAGAAAGTATAATGATAAAATAAGACATTGCCAATAATTTAACTTAACATATGAAAACTCTTACAAGGTCACTTAGAACATGCTAAAATGACCTACTAAAGAGCTTGATAGCTTAATAAAATAGGTGGAACACAGAACTAGATACTATTGTTCTTGCCTCTTAACATACCAGGGGTTTTTCTTCCTTCCACTTTCAAAAATCTTGCACAAACTTCCTCTTTATTTTCACGGAATTTTAAGTATTAAACCTCCAGAGAATTCATATCAAACTTGCTTCATATAATGTACATTTCTGCAATCTCACATACAGGAGCTTAATAATTTATCAGTAACGGGGGTGACATTGACAAATAAAGCAGTTTCAATCATTCTGAATAAGTTACTATTTACTTCTAATGTTCAGAGTTTAAAGAATGAAGATAAAATGTTGAGATTACTGTTGCCGTGAGCAATACAGAAAGAACCAAGTCTCCTGGGACAGGAAAAAGAAATTGATTTCTCCATGTTTTTTCATACTCCACAACATTACTGGAAAGCAGTTTCTCAGCACATAACTATTGATCTACTGCTCTGGAGGGTAAATTAAATATGACATCACACAAAAAGAAAACACATGTGTCATTCTTTTGATTCACACAAGATGCCTTTTAAAGTTCATCAGGGTTGTAAAAGCATGTGGGCATACGTATATCCATTTATCTGCAATCAAACAGCATGTAGGTAGAACCAATATCACTTTGAAATATTGACCCTGATTGTTCCATTTCGTGGTCACAAATCTGCATTTTGTAAACTGGTAACACCTAAAACTAGTAAACTGTGAAATTGTTTCAAATGTTAACTTTACTCTGCATATTTTTTTACCTTTTTTTTTTTTATACTACAGTCTCAGGAATTTGGTATATGTCTTTCACTTACAAGCCCTCTTGGTTTGGACTCGCCACATTTCTTTTCTTTTTTTTATAAAATTTTTTAAATGTTTTATTTATTTTTGATACAGAGACAGACAGAGCATGAGAGGGGGAGGGTCAGAGAGAGACGAAGACACAGAATCTGAAGCAGGCTCCAGGCTCCCAGCTAGCTGTCAGCACAGAGCCCGACGTGGGGCTCGAACCCACGAACGTGAAATCTGACCTGAGCCGAAGTCGGAGGCTTAACCGACTGAGCCACCCAGGTGCCCCTACTCTGCATATTTTTATTGGGTTTTGGGAAATGTATTTAGCTCTGACATATTAAAAATATTAAAAAAAAAAAAAAACTTTGGGGCACCTGGGTGGCTCAGTTAAGTGTCTGACTTCAGCTCAGGTCATAATCTCATGGTTCATGGGTTCAAGCCCTGCATCGGGTTCCATGCTGACAACTCAGAGCCTGGAGGCTGCTTTGGATTCTATGTCTCCCTCTCTGTGCCCCTTCCCCTGCTCATGCTCTGTCTCTCTGTCTCTCTGTCTCAAAAGTAAATATACATTAAAAAAATAAACATTAAAAATATAAAAAACCTTTAGTAGCTGAACACAGAATTTTTTTTATAAGATAAAAGCCTGCACTTTTTAAATTAATGGCTCTGGTCAATTTTCCACAATAGAAGTTGTACAATTAAAAAAAATTTTTTAACGTTTATTTATTTTTTAGGGACAGAGAGCAAGCATGGGAAGGGCAGAGAGAAAGGGAGACAGAATCCGAAGCGGGCTCCAGGGTCTGAGCTGTCAGCACAGAACCCAACGCGGGGCTTGAACTCATGAACCGTGAGATAATGACCCGAGCCCATGTCAGTCGCTTAACTGACTGAGCCACTGAGGCACCCCTGTAGAATTTTGAATAAATGTGATCCTTTACCATTTAAATGAGAATAAATTTGATATACCATATAATAAACAATATCAAGATGTTTGTAGTAATTAGTCCAATATTTTCAGTATATTTAGGAGGTAAAAAATGATTTTATTCTTTTTAAATTGTCACTATTCAGGTGTATGAGGAAATAAAGTATTTTTGTATATAGTGAAAAGTATTATATTTTAACTCTGGGGTTCTCAGCAGGGGGTGGTGTGGATTTTTTTTTTTCCTCTCTAAGACATTTTGGCAATGTCTGGAAACATTTTTGCTTGTCAAGAATTGAGGAGGAAGGCTATTGACACCTAGTGAGTAGAGGCCAAAGATGCTGCTGAACATCTACAAACTTTAGAAGTATCATTTAGGCCTTCATTTGGTAACTTTGGGTTAATTGAAGTCACTCACAAAAGGAAGAACAAGAGATGTAAGGGACCAAGAATGTGTACGTGTGCGTGCGTGTGTAAAATCAAGCATATTTCCTACTTTTAAGATTTTAACATCATTCCATATTCTGAAATTGTTATTAAAATAAACTCATTTATCTTTTTATTAAGATGGCTAAAGAGAAAGAATAATTGCCTGGAGCACTGGGCTCATTTTGGCTGTCAGGGCAACAGCCCGTGGTTACTAAGCATAGGCACATTTAAAACTCATTGGCATTGACATCTTGCCATTTGCGACAACGTGGATGGAACTGGAGGGTATTATGCTAAGCAAAGTAAGTCAGTAAGAGACAGACATATCATATGAGTTCACTCATATGTGGAGTTTGAGAAACTTAACAGATGAGCATAGGAAAAGGGAAGGAAAATATGATAAAAAAGAGAGGGAGGCAAACCATAAGAGATTCTTTTTTTTTAATTTGTTTATGTGTATTTATTTTTGAGAGAAGGAAAGAGAGAGAGACTGAGTGACAGAGCATAAGTGGGGGAGGGGAGGGAGAGAGAGGGAGACACAGAATCCGAAGCAGGTTCCAGGCTCTGAGCTGTCAGCATAGAGGCAGACATGGGCCCGAACCCAAGAACCATGAGATCATGACTTGAGCTGAAGTTGGACACTTAACAGACTGAGCCACCCAGGTGCCCCGTAAGAGACTCTTAAATACAGAGAACAAACTGAGGGTTGCTGGAGGGGAGGTGGGAAGGGGATGGGCTAAATGGATGCCAGGCAATAAAGAGGGCACTCTTCAGGGAGCACTGGGTGTCATGTGTAAGAGATGAATCACTGGGTTCTATTCCTGAAACCAAGACCACATTGTATGTTAACTAACTTGAGAATTAAAAAAAAAAAAACAAAGACAAAATTAAAAAACTCATGGTCAAAGAATCCTGCTTCTTCCTTCCAGAGTCTTTCTTCTCGATGTCATTCCCCTTGAAGCCATTCCCCCTTGAAGTCTTCACCAGCACCCCAGGGCCTATGTCTGGGAATGCAATCTCCTTGGCCTCTAAGATCTGAATCCCACTTGGCTTTTCTGATGCATCTACACTGATGCCCCCTCCCCAGCCTCCGCTGAGCCCTCCTACCTGCCAGCCCCTGCAAGGGGCCTCACCCACCTCTGTCCTTTGTGCTTCTTTTCACACTGTTTCCTTGAGTTCAATCCTTAGAGCTTTCATTTTTTTACCTTTAAACATCTTAGTCATTATTCCAGATCTGTCTCAGTGATCACTTCCTTCGAGAAAACTGTTTTGTTTTTGTTACAGGTTCTTATTCATTATTATTTGTTTTACACTTGTCCAGTCCATTAACGTTTTATTCTCTCCTTCTCCTAGGTTCCCATAGCATTTTGTTCACATTCGTACTAGTATCTATGGCCAATATGATTTATTTTTGTGTCCTACAAATTTTAAATTTCTGGAGAACAAGGACTACATTTGTTTCATTTTGCATTTCTCATGGCCCATGACTATTAAATAACTTAATGGAACAGAACTTCCTCCAGAAATTACTTATTTGAATCATAAACTGACATTTGAAGCTCAACAATGCAGATACGAAGATTCATGAGGTACACTGCATATTTTGTCATTCCTAGTCAGAGAAAAACAACTTCTAGTATCTGCTAAACAAGGAACACTGGGCTTTGGAATATTCTTGTCTCCACTTCCATACCTATGCCCTTTTCGAGATGAAAAGAAATTTGCAGCTACGGTATTTGGAAGGCTCATCAAATTTTGTAGGTTAATCAACAGCCATAACCATTACGAACTTAGTCTTTCTATTCACAGGGTAACATTTTTCTAGTTCACAGAAAGTTAATCACTACTTTTTAGAAATAAAGATTAATTTAGACAAGCTGAGTGAGTGTAATTTTGCCAACTTTGTATTCTTAAGGTAAAAATTTAAAGGATAGTTTCTTAAATGGAATGCAATGCGTGCCTGTGTGTCTCATTTTGTGCACGAAGACCAACGCATTAAAATGAGTCTCAGGTAGTAAACGCAAGGCCTTACTCAGATTTCTTCCTCGATCTAACTCTTTCCAATGTTGCTTGGGTTTTATGTTAAGAGCTTCCCCATGGTTACAGCAAGTTATAATTTTCTCCCACATTATTGTAGCCAAGCTCTATGGAACAGTATTTTCCACCCTTAATCTTCTATTTGGCTGCCAATGAGTGTCACCCAGTCGCATTCAGCTCTGCCGCTAGGTAGTCCCTTTGCCAACCTATATAAAAAGGTGGAGGGGCCACTGGGTCACGTACCTTTCAGGTTATATGCTCTCTTTTTCATAACAGAATCTTTTTTGTTTTTTAATTTTTTTACTGTTTTTATTTATTTTAGAAAAAGAGAGAGAGAGCATGAGCAGCGGAGGGTCAGAGAGAGAGGGAGACAGAATCTGAAGCAGGCTCCAGGCTCTGAGCTGTCAGTACAGAGCCCGATGTGGGGCTCGAACTCACAAACCGTGAGATCATGCCCTGAGCCACCCAGGTGCCCCTGATAACAGAATCTTAAACTACCCTCATTTTAATCAATATATAAAGCATATGAACTAATCAACATATCAGAGTTTCTGCCCTTAAGTTTGACCAGCAACAATGATCTTGACCCTTCTATGGTCTCAAAATCATCAGTAGCTTATAGTACGTAGTGTTGTTTATGAGGACTGCCTGTATGATGCTCATGCAATACCGCTATCACTACAAATCAGAGATGCCAGATAGACTGTTGTAGCCACTCATCCGTCCTACACCCACAATAGAAACTGTTAATCTACTTCAGAACTTTTTCCTTCTGAGTGTGGACTCAGCCATAAACCTTCCCCAACAGTTATTCAGTCAGTTGACAAGGTGAAACTTATTTGCCATCATAGGGAATAATGATCTATATGCTGCCCTGAATAAAGCCATACTACTGGGGGCCTGTGATCTCAAATGAACAGAAAAGTCTGGGTGGTTCATAAAATCAATTCATTACTTTGTGATTGGGGCAACAGTTGACGTTGAGGGGATCTGTATGAAACTCCTTTTGGCACTTGTTTCCTACTTAGTTCCCAGTATCATCATGATGAGGAATCAGAATTTCCCTTGGGACTAAAAATCAAGAACACCTGCTTCTCAAAAACAACCAACCAATCAAACAGATGGATCTGGAGGGTATTTTGCTAAGTGAAGTCAGACAAAGACAAATGCCGTAAGATCTCACTTAGATGTGAAATCTGAGTAACAAAAAAGAAAAGAAAAAGAAAGAAAGAAAAACCAAACTCAAACAGATAATAGATGGTTGGATGCCCAAGGCAGGGAGTGGGAGGAGGGCAAAATGGGTGAAGATGGTCAACAAGCACAAACTTCCAGTCATAAAATAAATTATGGGATGTAATGCATAAAATGGTAATTATAGTTAATATTACTATATTGTCTCTTTGAAATTTACAAAGAATAAATCTTAAAAAGTTCTTATCACAGGAAAAATTGTAACTATGTATGGCGAAGGACGTTTACTAGATACACTGTGGTGATCATTTCACAATATACACAAATATTGAATCGTTGTTGTATACTTGAAACCAATATAATGTTATATATCAATCACACCTCAATTTAAAAAAGGGAGGGCAGCGCTTACCAAGTCCTTTTCCACCTATTCTGGCCCCCTTGCCACATCTTAATTTTCTCATCAATTCTTGTCTCATCCACACCCAAGTTGGAAAACTTTAGGGTGTAAGTTCCTTGAGGTTTGCCTTGTCCCTGGAACTTAGTACTCCCCAAATACAATTAAAACGAGTATCTAAATGGCTAATGGTAAGTGCCCTTCTCACATAAGCGCCCCGTTCAGAGATTTCTGGACAGGAAAATCAGGTAATAACCTCCTCACTTTTTTCTTGTGGAACCGGAATTATAAACGGAGGTAGTAAAGAGGATTAATCTCAGAGCAGGGGTCTGCCAACAGGCCTAAGTGTTGTGCTGTCTGGACAGGCCCGAGACAGCAGGAGAGCATAGGTGCCTCCACAACGTGATCTGAAGGAGCTGCCAGAAGTAGAGGAGTGTTGTTCATTACTCCGTCCATCTGCCTAGCATTTAAGGTCGGCCGAAGGGCTGGTAAGAACACAGATCCACTCAGCGCCCAGTTCTGTTTCCTATCCGGGGTCGGCTCGTGGGGTGGTGTTTGGAGCTGGGAGAAATGGACAGAAAGCCTACTTCTACACGAGAATCGGGGATCCAAAGATTCGTTTCATTCTATAAATGCCACTGACGTTTAGCTCTGAGGCGTGGGCGGTTTTCTCCAGAAACAAGTGGGCCCCGCCCACCCTGAGCGCCTTCCCACGACCCAGTTCCGCCACCAGAGGGAGAGCAGGGGGCGAGGATCCAAAAGAGGCGGCCTGAGAACCCAGGGAGTGGCCATGACGGGACGCCAGGGAGTGCGCAGGCGCGGCATGAACCGGGGGGCCAGTGCGGATCGCGGGGTTGTGCCGTGCGGCGTGGGCGGAGCGCTGGGGTTGGCCGTGACGTGAGCGCGCGGAAAGCGGGGCAAGGACGGGACCCGGCGTGAGGGGCGGGCCTGGACACCGTGGGAAGGAGCGTCTGCGACTGCCTATTCGGGACGGGCGTGGCGTAGGCGCGGGGCGTAACCTGAAAAAGCGGGACTTAGTGCGTGAAGGACTTGGGGGGGCCCACTCCTAAGGGCACTACAGAGTCGTTCCAGACTGCGGGAGGGGTGAGCTCAGGCAGAGGAATCACCAGAGTGGAAAGCAGGGCCGTAGGTATAAGAGAAGGACCTGTGGGTCAGAGGAATGGGCGTGACCCAGGGGACAAGCATGTGACAAGACCCGTGGAGAGGCGGGGCCACGGAGTAGCGTACGGGACGCAAAGTACGTAACAGAAAGAAGGGCCGTGACGTAGGCGGAGCGCCAGGGCGTACCTTGAACGTGCGCGCGCGACACGTATGTGAGGGCGCGACAAAGACGGTCCGGCTCGAAGGAGGGGTGGGCTCAGGCGTAGGACGGGGGCGGGGCCACGTTAGCGCGTAGTCGCGTGGCCGCGGCTGCCAGCCCAGAGCGATGGCGGCAGAGGGGCAGCCAGGGCAGAGAACAGGTGCGGACCAAGACTCTGGGTAGATGGAGAGCTGGTTCGGGTTCTGACGCAGTGAGCGAATCCAAGGCAGGACTTACAGGGCTTTGTCGGGCATTTGGGCCGGGCGACGACGCATGACGTATTACGCGCGATGACGTATACGGCGTGAGGGGCGTGGCGAGGCGCGACCGGACGTGTTCAAGATGGCTGCGCGCATGAGTCTCTCCGGTCCGGAGTGGAGGGGTCCGCGCTCAGGGAAATGTTCGGGTAAGGTCGGGCGGCGATTGGAGCATGGTGGGTAGGGGGTACGTGTAGCCCTGCTAGAGAGGACAGGGACCCTTCCTCTCAGGACCACGCTCTGCGATGCGCCCTGGAGCTGCGACAGGCTGCCGGTTCCGCGAGGATGGCCGCAGGCGCCGGGGCTTTTCTGTAAAATGGAGAGGAGGAGGGCGGGAATCGCTTTTTCCCTACTCTGACTCTGTTTCTTCACTTTGAGGGTCTTCATCTACATCCCGCTGGAGTTCTGTCCACTTAGTGGTAGAACTGCTGTCTCAGAGACTTTGAGAGATGGGGGGGTTGCAGTTCCAGAAACCGAGGCGCAGTAAGTTGGGATTCATTCATATCTGCCTTATTGCTCTTTGCCCTGACCATGCCAGAAGCTAAGGACAGAATCACAACCACCCCAGGGCAGGGAATCAGCAGCATAGCTATGGCACGTGGACCTATCTGAGTCTTCTCTACTCAGTTGTCTCCTTTTTCTTTTGTGCCTTGCCCCAGATCTGGAGGGGCAAGAACCTACAAAATAGAAACGTTTGTTGGTGTCTCTGATTCTTTGTGCCATGAGTTGAAAGCTACTGTTCGAGGCTGCTGGAAACTCGTTATTAGCGGGATTTCTTCTCAGTTCCGGGAAATATGCGATATCGAAGATGTGTACGTTTTAATTTGGATAGAATTAATTCATTCTCAGCCACTGAAAGACACTTTACATTTTGCTTCCCCTTCGTCCTTTACTGTGCGTCTGGTCATCTCTACGTGATGGCTATGTGTTATGGACTCAATGTTTCTGCACCACCCCCCATCCATATGTTGAAGCCCTAACACCCAGTGGAATGGTATTAGGAGCTGGAGCCTTTGTGAAGTAATTAGGGTTGGATTAGGTTGTGAGGGGTGCACCTCCATGATAGGATTAGGGTTCATATCAGGAAAGGAAGAGAGTCCAGAGCTTGCTTTCTGTTCAGCATGTAAGGACATAGGAGATCGCTGTCTACAAGCTAGAAGCAGGTTCTCACCAGAAACAGATTGACCAGAATCTTGATCTTGGATTTCCAGCACCTAGAACTGTGGGAAATAAGTGTCTGTTGTGTAAGCCACTCAGTCTATGGTATTTTGCTCTAAAGCCTAAGCTAAGACACTATGCATTTTCGCTTCCTGACTTCAGTGTGTTCATTGGCAAAGTGATGCATGTAACACAGTGCAGGCACCAGGTTGCAAGAGTAGCTGTTTTTCACACTTCACTTTATAGTGCTTGTCCTGGCACATGGTTTGTCCTGCTTATAAAGGGTTTTGCCTGCAGCCGTCATTTGTTCCTTTCAGGGTAGTAACAGAAAGTAACTTTGCCTCCTGCTCTATGTGGACACGGATCAGGTGTGATTTCTTTTCCTCCCCTTCCCTTTGGGTGTAGCCTTCTTTCCTCTAGCCCAGATCTTGCAGAGTTGAGGCAGCAATACAGAGGAAAAGAGCTAGTTCACAACCAATTAATGGTGATGTGCATGAAGAGGGGAGAATGAAATGAACGTCTGCCTTCGTGGTCAGCATTGCCAGGGGTCATCATGTGCTTTTTGCTGTGTTACATTCTTCTCAGAAGGATGGTATACAGAAATAAAGTTCCATTCTGTAAGTGACTCGTATCTTTAGTGCCCCTTTAGTTTCTCTATTGTGACGTTTGGCACCACCCCCCCCCCCATTGCCAGACAGCTGAGAGGCCTCTAATAGGCCGAAGACAGATCTGAGGGGTCCCGGTCTCCCTTCCCGAATGAGGGGCATTTCAAGAGGCTCCAAGCAGGACAAATTCATTGCACACCTGGAAGGCAGAGTTCGTGCCTTGCTCGGCTTTGCATCCCGGCCCCCAGCGTGGTGCCTGGAACAAAGGAAATGACGGTAAATGCTGACATGCAGACATTTCCCGGCGGAACTCTCATCCCTATGAGAGCAGCTTAGGCTCATAGTTAGGTCTGTTCCTCCTTCAGATCGGGCGGAACTTTGGGGTCCTTCAGACCCTACAGGTAGGGATATGGGGCCCTTCCCTTAAATGGCAAGCATTTGAAAGGGTTTCAGAAGTATAAATAAGCCCAGAAACGGGTGACGGTGGCATCTAGGAAAAGGGAAACCCTTCATAGTGTCTGAGAACATGCTGGCAATCACCTCACAACTTGTGATTCTTGAAATTAAGATCAACATCTTCTCCGTCGCCAAGGAAGTGTGGCCTGGTCACTGAGTGGCCACCAGGTGCCAGACACTTAAGATGCAGCTACGAGAGAGACACGGTCCCTACCGCCACGGGGCTCAGTTGCCAGGAAGGTGGCGTCCTAAAGTACATTCCTCATCAAGTGTCCAACTGCAAGAAGCAGTGTGTGGGAGACAAGAGGGCGCGAGGCTCCCTGGTGAGGGCCCGGGCTGGGGAGGCTTCTGGGAAGTGATGCCAGAGTGGAACACCTTGGGGGGGGGCGGGGAATGAGCCAGGCGGGGATGCAGGGAGGGAGGAGCATCTGCACAAGCCCTGAGGCTGGAGGGAGCGCGGGGATCGGGAAGAAGGGAGTCCCCGTGGCTGGTGTGCGGGCAGGAGGGGGAAGTAGACGTGACAGCAAAGGCTCTGTCCTGCTGGGGTGGCCAGTTAGAGCGAGAGGAGTGGATTAACTCTTGACTCCCTCCCTCCACCCCTGCCCACCCTCCCCGAAGCGTGTGCTCATAGTCCCAGTGTTGTTGTCCTACCCAGAGCTTCTGCCTGATGGTCAGTTACCCTCAGTCATTTACAGCTTCACCCTCTGTCTTCCTCCCTGCAGGTTCCTCGGATCCTGCACGTTATCTGCGGCCCGATCGACATTTCAAGCTAAACATGGTGGTGATGAGTAGCCTGAGGGCCATCCTGCAGGCCTCTCCATGCAGGTCACTGTGGAGAAGATTCCAGATGCCCAGCTTCCTGCCGGCGAGGCCCTGCAGCCTCTACACGTGCACGTACAACTCCCGGAACCGGGCCTGTGAGTAGCTGCTGCCTTGGAGAGCGCGAAAGGCCGCGTTCGTGACAGTCACGTGTGTGCTGTTCGTCCCTGTGCTGTCAGCGGCGTTCCAGAGCGGGGTCGTGTGCCTTGAGGGTGTGAGAACAGCTACTTGTTTCTCTAGTTGTCTCTCAAATAAATGTGGAAAGTTCTTTTTCCCCGGGGGTCTTGAGATGTCATCGCCAGGTGACATTGTGTAAGTCGAAGGTGTGGTGCGGTGTGATGATTTGATACACGTATGTTGCAAAACCGTCATGAGGGTCGGAAAGTCCTCTTCTGGACGAATTTTAACATGTTAAAAGGATGTCGTGTGGAAATAGGACAAGGGACCTGGCTCCGTCGGTTAAGCGTCTGGCTTCGGCTCAGGTCATGATCTCACTGTTCGGACTCTGGGGTCAGGCTCTGTGCTGACAGCTAGCTCAGGGCCTGGAGCCTGCTTCAGACTCTGTGTCTCCCTCCCTCTCTGCCCCTCCTCCATGCTCTCTCTTTCTGTCTCTCAAAAATAAATAAAAAACATTAAAAAAAATTTTTTAAACAATGTCCAGTAGATAGATAACACAAGTCACAAATACGAGCCATGTAATTCAGTGCTTTCTAATAAAAACATTTAAAGAAGAACAAATAGTCTGTCGATTGCATCTCAGTAAAACTGAAAGTAAAACTCATTTGTGAAATTTTCTTTTAATTTTTTTTTTTATGTTTTTTATTTCTTTTTGAGAGACAGAGAGATACAGCGTGAGCAGGGGAGTGTCAGAGAGGGAGGGAGGCACAGAATTTGAAGCAGTCTCCAGGCTCAGAGCTAGCTGTCAGCAAGAGCCTGATGTGGGGCTCAAACCCATGAACCGTGAGATCATGACCTGAGCCGAAGCTGGACGCTTAACCACGCCCCTCATTTGTGAATTTCTATGCAGGAAATATACAGATGAAATTAATTCGACTAAAGTATTTAACCCAGTATGTCCAAAATATTGTCAGTCTAATCTGTAATTGATGTAAAAATCAGTGAGGTCGTTTGCATTCTGTATTTTGTACTAAATCTTCAAAGCTGAATGGGTGTTTTACATTTAGAGTGTATCTCACTTTGACCACGGGGAGTAGCATGGCAGAGTTCTGGAATAGCACGGCAAGACCAGAGTTTGGGAAGAATGAAAGGACAGGAAATCACGTGGCTGAGGTGGGTTCCTACTAGGACAACCTCGGCACTGGGCACAGAAGTTAGGACTTGACATACAGTCTTTAACACAGGAAGACATGTTGAAGGTGGTAATTTAGGGAAACTAGTAGGTGGCAAAATGTGTTAGAGGGTGTTGAGACCAAGAGGCATGTATGAAGTCCAGGATGTAGGTAGGGGCCTGAACTCCTATTGGTCACGGGCAAGGCAAGGAAGAGATAAACCTGTTCCTTAAAGGAAAAACATGTGATCAGCAGGATAATAGGGATAAGGATCAAAGAAGACTGGACCCTTCCCAACAACGCTCTTTACCTTCTATGTTCAGTGACCAGGCAGTGACTCAAGGGACTTCAGTTCTTCTTGGGCTTCATACAACACTGAAAGAGGCCGATAATTAAGCACAGATGCATATAATAACTATCACACGTGTGTAATAAGTGTTTCGAAGGAAAAGATCAGAATGCTAGGATTTAAAAAAAAGAGGGGATCATATAATAAGGGATAGAGAGGTGAGGAGATGACAGTGTTTTGGGGAGGTGACAGGAGCCAGCCCTGAGCTGAACGAGGGGAAGCTGTTTTCCGAGGTCGAGGAGCAGGCACTGAAGGGCTGAGGCAGGAGCGTGCTTTCTGTGGTTCAGGAGTTGCAAGAAGGACACTCCTGAGGCTGGAGCCATAGGGTGGTCCAGGCACAAAGTAAACCAAAGCCAGGACTAGACCTGTCAGTAAGAACGAAAACCGAGCACGTTTTCTCCATGGAATCTCAGGGGACTTTGCTGCTCGTCAGCGATACATTCGTGACACCTTCATGATGACAACAGTAAGATTGTCAACCAAAGAAATGACCAGAGCGGGCAGCATTTATACTGTTTAGACAAAGAATACGTCTGTGGGGAATTGGCAGGACCAAGAAAATGTATTATTCAGGAGCTTTATCTAGTAAGAAATTCTCCAGAGAAATTGAGCTGGCGTAGTAAATCAGTAAAAGTAACGGGTTGCTTATACAGCCTTCTTGGCCGAATGTCCTATCTCTGGTGATAAGGGTTTCTTTACCTCCTGGTGCAGGGAGCGTACCTCTCCTATGGGAGATTTATTTCTGGTTTTCTGGAGGCAAAAGGGGCTTCCAAGTGTCTTTGCACTGGCTATTTCTTCAGTAACTTTAATTCGAAATAATGTGCCAAAGTGGCACATTTTGCGGTGGTCTGCCCTTGGCCCCCACAGGGAGAAGTAACAAAAATGTGAATTTACCTTTCACAATCATTTATCTTGCAAAACAAACCCTTGGAGGGGGCACCTGGGTGGTTCAGTTGAGCGTCTGACTTCGGCTCAGGTCATGATCTAACAGTCCATGGGTTCAAGCCCCACGTCGGGCTCTGTGCTGACAACTCAGAGCCTGGAACCTGCTTGGAGTCTGTGCCTTCCTCTCTCTCTGCCCCTTCCTCGCTCACTCTCTGTCTGTCTCTCAGAATAAAATAAAGACCTAAAAGATTTTTTTTAAAAACCCTTGGGAAAAGTTGGCTTCACTAAGGCAACCGTAACCAAGGGCCCCTTGGGGGGGGGGGCGGTCTGGGTTTCCAAAAGAGGAGGTTGTGGGGGAAAGAACCTTCCAGAAGCTGAACTTGTGACCCAAAAGGCATCAATTAATAGGAACATCAGGGTCCTAAAAGAGCAACGAAAGGATATGTCTGGGATTGGGGGGGCCAGTGTTCGCATGAGTGAAAGTGGATTCTGGGCGTTTCCTGAATGGAGCGGAGGACGAGTCAGGGTGAAAGCAGGGATCTCTTGGGCGTCTGCTTGTTAGTCCCCTTGTTGGCCTGGTCTTTACAGGAGACCCTCACGAGCTGGCTCTGAAGAACGTGGATTCTCACCTCCTTGGCCACAGTCGGAGTGTCTCAGCGGGGACGCTGCTGCCGAGTCTCTTGGCACCAGGCATCCTACTGCCAAATCAGGGCTGCTCACTGGTGTTAGAAGGTAAGGGGCGGGGGATGGTAACGTTTCCCCCAAACTGAGGAGGCACTGTGAGACCAGAAAATGAAGCAGGCCGTTCTGTACAGTTACAGGGTTCTGTCCCAAGTAGCTTACTGCAGGGTGTCGAGCCGGTGACAGTCCAGACAAGGCACAGCTTTCTCTGCAAAGTCTGGACCTTGGTCCACAGATTTTACAGAGCGAGGCAACTCTTGGGGGGCACTATAGTGGTCAGAGGTCAGAGGGTTCACATGCATTTCAAAGGTTTGCATGCACCTAATTGGCAGCTAACATCTAACAGACCTGGCGGCACCTTCTGTAAGTCAAGAAGGGGAGAGAGACTCTGTTATCTCTAACAGACTCGTGGGAGGTGAAAACAAACCTCCACGCCTTCCGGCCGTGGCTGGCGTGTCTAAGGAATGAATATTAATCTCCGAGGGGCCTGTAACACGTGGCCCCAGGAGAGGTCAGTGAACAAGACGGAGTCCGTATTGTCAGCACTCCTACATGTTGCTTTCTAATTCACACTTTCATTAGATTATTGTATTAAATTTTTTACCGGGCAAATGCATTTTCTATTTTAGGTGTTTGAAACAAAATTCCAGAGATAAGATGGTGCTGCTTTCTAGGGAGAAATAGTAAAAACAAGAATACCGTGAATTTGCAGAGATCACGGTGTCTCAACTTTATTGGCATTTGGGGTCCTGTAATTCTGTGCATTGTAGGCTGTTTCGCTGCATGCCTGCTCTTCATCCACTAGATGTCAGTAGCACTCTTCCAGTTGTGACAGCCAAAAATGTCTCCAGACATTGCCAAGTGTCTTCTAGGGACAGCATCGATCCCTCTGTTGACAACCACTGGCCTACTCTCAGGAGAGCTCTCTGTATCGTTTTTGTGCCCCCTACCACCAGCAAAAATACCCAAAAACCTCATAAGGCTAGGAGTTTGAATTTATAGATTTTAACAGCTACCCATGCAAAACAAATGTCTTCTTGGTAAAGGTAAACTAGAGGCAAGTTTCTGGGGTTTTTTTGGTTTGTTTTTTTGTTTTTTTTTTTAAAGGCGTGTCTGTGAACCTGCTGTACACACAGCAGATTGACTGAGTGGCAGCTACCTTAGCACTTAATCAGATCCATAGGCTCATTCTTAGTGGGGGGCTGAGGCTCAGAGGGTCATTGGTAATGATTTATCTTGATTCATATTTCTTCTGGTTTTCCTAATAGTCTTGGTTCTACCATCTTTGGTGCTTCTAAAGGGCCTAGGACTGGAACACCCCAACTTATGTACATAGTTCTATCCATCATGCATGGGGATGTCTCAGTAGCTCTGTGTTACAGGAAGTCCACCAAGATTTATCAGAGACTTACCACGAAGACCTGGTACTTGACTCTTCGTAGAAAAGTCATCGTCAGTGATGTGTTGTGTCTGTGGGACAAATTGTGCATGGCCACCTTTATAGAGAATGGAATCAGGAGGCCGGCGGGGGGCGCTCTCCTGCGCAGTTGCAGACCCAGTTGGAAAAGATAAACCTTGCACGTGGATACTACTTTTGCTACTACTTTACTATCCCAGCCGGAAGACAAAAATCTCTTCTGCCCTAGCAACAGCC
The DNA here is from genome assembly GCA_004023785.1 of Mungos mungo. NCBI lineage: Eukaryota > Metazoa > Chordata > Mammalia > Carnivora > Herpestidae > Mungos > Mungos mungo. Next base: position 922 of record PISW01008825.1, on the reverse strand, counting down.
CAGACAATGAGAAACACTCACAACTCAGCCAATGAGAAGCCACTATACTTCTAGCTCCCAGTTTACTCCAATGGACTTTTTGTTTATAACAGCCTTCCCAACTTCCTTTTCTCTTTAAAAAAAGCATCACCCTTCTCTGATGTCTGGACTTGTCTATGGTTTTAGCTATAGCTTGCCTCAGATTGTAATTCTTTGCTATTCTCAAAGAAACACCATTTTTTTTTGCTGGTAAAATGACCGGCAGTGTTATCCCTAAAGTTAGCATATCTCAACCCAAGAAGAAATTACTCCTTTTCCACCCCAGATTCATTAGTACCTTCTGTAATCATCAGACTCATCAGTACCAAACTCCTAGACTGTCGCCCCGGTCTCGGTTGGAAGCCTGTAATGTTGCGTTGTGTAAATAGTCCAGAGATCTTCAAAACTGCAAGCTCAGTTACAGGTGCGTGCCGCACAAGTCTTTATTTCTACAGCCAAGTGATTAAAAAGTTACAGTGCGTGCTTCAACATTTGCTTTCCAAAAATTCCTCCTCCTCTTCCCCCATTTCCTTGGCTGGAAATAACTCATTACTGAGAATGTCATTGACTTGTATTTGTATGTAAACCTGGTTTGGCAAGTGGGGCTCTGAAAGTTACCAGTAAAGAAAAGAAGCTCATTGGAGAATACCCTCCTTGCACATGGTGCCAATCTGCACGGTCTTCCTGTTGTCACAAGAGCGGTGGCACCTGGTTCGGGTGACGTTGGAGGGCGGACCGAGCCGCTCGTGTCTGACAGAGCAGCAGAAGGCGGTGCCTGTGCAGGGTGCTCTCTGACCTCTTTGTCCTCTGCCTTAATCAGTCCTTTGGCCCCCAGGTGGCTGGGTCCTAAGACGTCGAGTCCAGGGACTGGAATTGCCTCGTGCGTGGTCCCACATGGTGGCCG